>CM022761.1:4257440-4364940 GCA_012411365.1 Ameiurus melas
CGAAGGCTTTCCTCTAGAGTTTGGGGCGTCGCTGTGGGGATTCGTCTACAAGAGTATTAGTGAGGTTGAGGTCAGGCACTGATGTTGGGATGGCGAGGAGGCTCTAGTTCCAGTTCATTCCAAAGGTGTTCTATGGGGTTGAGGTCAGGGCTGTGCAGGACACCTTTTTCCAACCTTAACACACCACGTCTTCATGGAGCTCGCTTTGTGCGCTGTATGTCATGCTGGAACAGGTTTGGGCCTCTTAGTTCCAGTGAAGGGAAAGTGTAACGCTTCAGTGTAGAGACGATCTGTACAACTGTGATTCAGACTTTGTGGTAACAGTTTGGGGAAGAAGCACATATTTGTGTGATGGTCAGGGGTGCACATACTTTTGGCCGTATGGTGTGTGTGAGTAATTTAATACTAAAGTCCATCACTGAACTTAATTTATTCATTTTCATGTGCTGCAACACATTAAGTGGGCCTTTGCTCTTAAACGAGAACTGTGTGTGTGTGTGTGTGTTAAGCAAAGCTGCACAGTAACTGAATTGAACATTGTGTTTAACATTTTTAGTGTGAGTGTGCCATGATGAATGAAGAGACCTGAATAAATGTCAGGCTGATTTCCGCCTCCACTCTCACTCAACTTCACAGCTCTGTGTGTCTGTGTGTGTGTGTGTGTGTGTGTGTGTGTGTGTGTGCGTCTCCTCGTCCGCTCCTCGTAGGCGGTTCATATTTCCCGACAGATTCCCATTCAGCTCTACATCCTGTCATTTCTGTTCTGTCTGTGTGTGTGTGTGTGTGTGTGTGTATAACCCTGGCATTCTGTTCAGAGTGCGAGTCTTTTATTCAGTGTGTTCTTCTCATTCATTCTCTCCAGTGTGTGTGTGTGTGTGTGTTATACACTCTGGAACACATGAACACACAGGTCGTGCTGCTCTGAGTGTGTGTGTGTGTGTGTGTGCGTGTGTGCGTGAGAGAGAGAGAGAGCAGGTGGGATGTATAGTGTGTGTAGGGGTAAATACCACCACAGCGTGACACACACACACACACACACACACACGTTTGTCTTACTCTCCTTGTGAGGACCTACTATTAACATAATTATTAATACAGATGATTAAGACTGTGCTCCACCCGACTCCACCTCCGTCACCTTAACCTCAATAATTGACAGGAAACGTTTCAGCTCCTTTCATTTTTAAATAAAATCTGCAGTTCTATACACAAAATTATTGGCACCCTTCACACCAAAGAGCAAACATACACATGTGGACACCATATAGCAATTTAATGAGTCTCTTCCTGCGACGTCTAACACGGTCGGAGAGACGTGTAGAGGATCTCGGACCTCCATGCACAGCGTTCTACAAAATTTTAGGTTTGAGCATGCGGACGTCCTCGTCCCATCACACCACAGCCCTTAACCCTTTCACACAATCATGGACGTTTGAAAACCGCTTCAGTGTCGATTTGGATGCACGCTTGGCTTCTTATCTCATTGAAAGGTCAACCTATGGCATGACTGTAACCTCCTTGCAGAGGTAAGCAGGTTTTGGACAGCAAGACCCTCATCCGTAGCAGAAATAACAAGTGCATCGATCTATTCAAGAGCCATGAAACAGCACAGATCCATCTCCACACCATACTCAAGAACTGTTTAAGGGTACCAATATTTTTGGACACAATCCAATTAAAACATCCTGGCACAGAACTGATATTTCATTCTAGGACTGAAAGTAGTTTCTCCTGTAGATTTGAATGGAAATTTTATGTAATGTTTCAGTTATACAGCCATTTTTGCAGGTTTGAAGGGTGCAAATACTTCTTTGGTCAACACTATAAAGAGCGAGCAGTAGTAGAAAGAAAGAAAAAAAGCTGAGAAAGATGGAGCAAAAGAGCGAGAGAGAGAGTGTGCCCACGTTTCATTCAGGAGTAGGCACTACGTGAGTGACAGCTTCTTTTTTCCCCCTGAATGATATTTCACACATTTGGAACCTGAAGCTGATGAACAGAAGGATGGAGGGCGGACAGATCGTCTCTCTCTCTCGCTCTCTAACTCTCTCTCTCTCACACACACTCGGAGGCACCCACACCGCTCAGTTCATCAGCAGGCCTCAGAATGTAACATGCTGAATAAAACCTCCTATACCTGTGAATGTGTATATAAAAATATTTAATATTTATTCCTCCGCACTGTGAACGTCTCAGAGCTTCAAGATCCGACTCCGGGTTCTAACACAGAACACCAGGGAATGTAAATGCGATAAATATAAAGTGGTAAACAGTTCAAAGCTCAAGGTCAGGGCGAAAGAGTGGACCGCTGACCAGCACTTCCTCCTGGTGTCACTGTGACTTCCTGTTTCGCACCTGCACCACTTCCTTCCTCTCCTTCAGGAAGTTTCCAAATGACTTGGCCTCTTTACTCTCCTCTGTAGCTGTGGAGAGAGAGAACACAGTGTTAACTCACACGCGCGCACACAAACGATCATCATTATTGCTTACTGACGGACTGAGAGACAGACAGATGAACAGACAGACAGATGTATTTGGAGGTTCCTGCGACGTTCCAGCCGCCACATCCCCGTATCTCAGTTATCAGCAGAGAACGTTTGGAACCACAGAGAACCAGAGGAACATGATCTACACTGATGGAACAATGCTGCATTCTGATTGGTCCACACAGTGCTGCCCAGAATAAAGCTAAAGAATGCTGTACTACTGTACTTTAACGCTGGTTACCATGGTGATCGATGTCATCCGTGTCGCTGTCCATATCCTCCTCGTCCTCGTCCGGATTCCCACGAGTGAAGATGAGGTCACTGGGGCCGCTGAGGTCAGGCACGTCTGCAGGTCAATCGTTTAACGAAATATATCAACAATATGACACAGTGTGTGTGTGTGTGTGTGTGTGCGTGGTCCTGATTTTACTACATAAATAAATACTTTGATTTCAGCATAATGAAGAACATCTGCACTATAAATAATTATGCTTCATTTAAAAGTGTGTGTGTGTGTGTTGTGTGTGTGTGTGTGTTTCCTAAAACAACTCACCTGGTTGCACACCTGTTTCCATGGAAACCTCTCCCATGTCTTTCCGGAGGCGTTCCAGCTGTTCCTGCTGTTTTTTATGCTGAGCTTCGGCCTGTTGGAGATTTGAACCGTCTCACAGATCAAAAGAAATAAAAAGCAGCCCTTTTTGTAGAGAAGGGTGCGATCGTTATTCACGGTTACTCAGAGCTGTAATGATAAATTCAGCCTTCAGCATTCAGGCCTCACGCCCACTCCCAGGCTCCCAGGCTCTTACTCACCAGCTCTCGGTGCAGACGCTCGTATTCGGGACGATACTCTCTGAAGAACACAGACAAAAACACAACACACTCATTCGGTCTTACAGCTCTGTCCAAACTCCACATGAATCTAATCACACTGAACACACCTGAGCTGATGCACTACATCGGAAAAGTGACCGGACATTTATTTTAGATTTGTTGAAATATTTAATAAAACTAGTGCACGTGACCTGCGGAATAAATTTGTATTGATGAGAAACTCACGTCTCGTATTCCTTAGCAGCGTCTGTGACCTGAACAAAGAGTTCATCCAGTCCGGTACCTGTTACAGCTGACACACCAACGACCTACACACACACACACACACACACACACACACACACACACACACACACACAGGTACATCTAAAAGAACTGGACTCAAACTGTGAATGGGAAATTATCACACTTTTTCTTCATTACTGAACATAATGTCTTGGTTTGAAGAACCCTTGCAGAACCCATTTTTCTAACAGTGACCAAGAACCAAAAGCTGAACCTTCAAGCTCCTGACACAATATTATTTTATTCTTAGATATTATGGAGAAAAGAATGAACAATAACTTGGGAGTTTGTAGCGCAGACTTAGCCAGTTAACACACGCACACGCTCTTAGAACAAAGAGTTCTTCAAGGGTTCTTTAAGAGTTCAGTGAATATTAAGGGCTCTTAGCATAACTTCTTATAGGAAAACACTTTTTTCCACTGTTCTACATAGAACCTTTAAGGGTTCTCCCAGAGGGACAATCTAACAAACTCATCAAGGTGCTACATACAGAACCATTCCTTCTTAATCCTTTAGATAAAATAAATAAATAAATAAAAATAACACATTCTTCAAGGGTTCTTTAAGGGTTAACTGGATAATTAAAGGCTCTCAGCTTACAAAACAGCTCCAATTGGAAGCCCTATTGATAGGAACACGCTTTGTCTTAGGGTTCAACATAGGAACATTACAGTTTTTCCCATAAAAACAAACCAAGAACCATTTAGGGTGCAATCTAGAACATTCTCTTAGTGCATTTTAAGAAAGAAAATCATTCTTATACGGTTCTTTAAGAGTTCACTGGGGGTCTACTTGGAAACGTTCTTGTTGTAAGGTTTTATACAGAACCGTTAAAGGCAAAGCTAAAATGAACACAAAAACTGTCCAGCGTTAACACATCAATAAATCTGTGTATGCCTGGGTTTTTATAAACATATTGTAACTGCTGTGTGTGTGTGTGTGTGCGTGCATCTTACACGCAAGTGTGTGTAGAACTCGTCCAGAACCAGACTCATAGAGCGTGTGAGGTTACTGACATACGAAGTCTCCTGGTTCAGCGCGTCCTGAAACACCTCAAAGTCCTGCATCCACTCCACAGCAAACCGGTGATCGATTATATCTGTCTGCACGAGGGGTTCACACACACACACACAAATATTCACGTGTCATTGCAACATGTTAAAAGACCTAAAATTGTTTATTGTTTCATCTCCCAGGATCACGGAGGAGGATTTTAAACCTCTATAATGATTAATCCATCACGCTGATATCATTTTAGACCATTAGAAATCAAACAGTTGTTAAACGACGCTTTACTGAAACAACAGTGTATTTCCACACAGAATGATATCCTGTGATTCATCAGCGCCCCCTAGTGCCCTACACTGGAAAAAATAGCAGTTAGAGTCAACAAGTGTGATTAAGACATACAAACAATAACTCTGTACCTGCACCACACATCACCATATCTCAAGATATTTCAATGATGCACAGGTTTACTGACATAAACATACTTTAAGAATGGAGTTTAATAATTATTTATTTTCGTTCTACAAAAATAAATCACACTGAAAATGAGAAGAAGAAAAAAAAATCTATAATTATCATTTCAGTACAAAACTGTCCGATCATATCAGCCGGGTCACTTCAGAGTTTATAATTGTGTTATTACACAACGGTGACAGCTGTGATATCTCAGGAAAGTGTAGCGTGACATAAGTTATATCACAATATCGATATTATATCATCATCATAATCATCATCACCACATCTCCCAGACCCGTACTGCACCTCACACTTCACTGGTTCACTTCTACAAACTTCTGCTTCTTCAGCCTGTGTACATGTACACCCACTAACGCATCAGAGTGAGTGTTTACATCATTACTGCACTGTGTGTGTGCGTGTGTGTGTGTGTGTGTGTGTGTGTGTGTGTGTGCTTCACTGGATGTTCTTACCTTGTTCATGACCACGATGAAGGGGAGTTTGGTTTTGTACAGAATGCTGAACACAAAACACAACAGAGTTACAAACCACACACTCTGAGTCAACTGATAATAACACAACTGCTGCAGTGTGATATAATTCATGTGTATATTGTGTGTGTGTGTGTGTGTGTGTGTGTGTGTGTGTGTGTGTGTGTGGTGTTCTGACCTGCAGGCGTACAGCATGTTGGACATGAAGGTGACAGGGTTCACACTGCGGGATGTGTCCATCACATACATCACTACACACGGGAAAGATGAGGCCTGCATCACACACACACACACACACAGTAGCACATCCATTAAGACAGTCACACAGTTACACATGGTGTCAATCATGAAGAGGTTGTGTGTGAGCCGTTATTCGCCCAGCTACACTGTTAGGGTTCTCTGTGTGGTTAAAGCTCCAAGAAACCTCACTGAAGAAACTCCTCTCAGGTCCAGTTCTAGAACCTTTACTGTTCCTCTAGAACCCCTTACAGCACCTCTCCCACCACATACACAGATTAGAAAGTATAAAATTAAGTCTGCTACACACCAGAGCCTCGGTTATGATGGTTCCTGATGCAGACCAGGTGAACACCTCAATCTGTCCCGGAGTGTCAATCAGAACATACCTGTACAGGTAGAACCCACAGTTAACACTGTCCAACACCACTGAACACTGCAGTGTGTGTATGATGAACACTCACTGATGATTCTGCTGCTTTTTCTCAATGAACTTCATCACCTGATGAACAGAGAGAGGAAAAATTCTTTCACACACGAAAACACAACTGAATAATTAGTGAACACACACACACACACACACACACACACTTCTTCTACTGTGTTATTGTCATTACTTTTTGCCACCAAAATACATGAAGGTTAAAACTGTTCACTTCATCATAAATCAGAGCAACGAGCGCGTGAATAATTAACATAATAACGTGTGTAAGAACATGTGTAATAATGTGGATATAAAACACCAACCTGATCAAACCTCGTGGCAAACAGGTTGAGAGACGTGACGATTCCTCCGTTTGGGCCCAAACCGTATCTGTGTCAGAGTTAAAGACGCTCAAACGCAGAGGTTCTGTGTTTATACATTATCATTAATCATCATGTGTGTGGAATGACACGAGATCAGACGCGGATCAGACTCGAGGTGTAAAGGATACTGTTTCATTACTTCCTTATAATTCACCGTGTCTCTGATATCTGTAAATGAAACACACACACACACACACACAGTACATCCAGATTCAAAAACAACACAACTTCATGTATTTACTCTCACATGACTTAATTTCTATAAGATCAAATACTGAACATTATTCATTCTTTTATTATTTATATTGTTTATTATTATTATTAATAATAATAATAATAGAATTCATGAAGAATTATTTCAGACTGTCTGTCTCTCGGTCAGTGTACATCTGTCCCTCTGTCTGTAATAAAAGCCGGTTTATATTTCCATGTTGCAGCATATCTGTGTGTGTGTGTGTGTGTGTGTGTCCCAATTATTATAACTCTATTATAACTCCCAGTGTAAGTCCACACAGCCCTGTACAGTATGAGAATCATTAAGGAGATGAAACGCTTTAATATAGTTCAATACAGCAGATGTTGTTAGTGAAGGAAGTTAATAATTTACACATTATTATTATTATTATTATTACTATTATACAACGGCGGAAGTTACCGATGTTGGCCGGAAACGGAACTTCATGAACCGCAGGGTCCAGGTTAATAACATACGGCGGACTCTTCTTAGAGTGAAGATAAGCTGTGAGTCGCTGAAGGAGAAAAAAACATAATCTTAAGATGAACAAAGTAAAGTCACATAGAATTTATTATCTAAAATGTCATTTAAACTGAGTGGAAAACACGTATACAGTTTTGCTAACATGCTAAAGCAGCGCGTTGGTCTGTGACAGATATCTCACGTGCATTTTACCCCCGCCCGTATTCCTACAAAACCCCTCCCCCGCTGAACTCTGATTGGCCAGTAGCAGCGGTTCAGCCTCACGAGCAGCGTTCCTAGGCAACCCACAGCACTTCGGGGGACTGCGCATGCCTGATTATGAACTAGTAGCCAATCAGAGCAAAGCAAGCGGAATCTGTATGAATGTAGGTGGAGAAAAAACATCGAGGTGTTTACCTGAACGAAAGTAGTTTTGCCCGAACCAGCCATGCCGAGCACTATAAGACACACTGGCTTCTGCTCCGCGTTATTTCCGGAAGGTTTCCCGCTGCTTGTCTCTGGATTTTCATCGTCTCTTCGATCGTTTTGCTCAGTTCCAACGGCAGCGCCATCGCTCTCAACCTGCGCAGTAGCCATGTTTATTTGAAACGTGAAATCCGGCACTGTCGTAAAGCAACTTGCCTCGTCGTAAATGCTGCAAAATGTTTACCACGTTTAGCTGTTAAAGTGTCCGCAAGGTGGCAGCAATTTCTCGGCATAGTGACTCCAAACGCAATCAACAATATCCACGAATATTCGCATATTACATCACAATAAATGTATAACGTATAAATGAATTACATCTACACGCCTCAAATTATACTAACTGAAGGACAGACTTTATTTGTAGGTACTATACAATACGTAAAAGTAGCCAAGAAATATAAATCACACACAGCAGCTCTCACAATATAGGAATGTCATGAAGACAGTGAACTCTGGTCTGTGGATTTTAAAGTGATTTAATTGATGACATATACACAGAACTAGCAATGCAGCAATGCATAGCCCATGACATCATTATTTTGATAATTTTACAAAAAAAAAAAACAACAACAATAAAAAATTCAAAACCCACCCAGCGGCCTATTCCAAAAGAACAACATACACTCCCCTCACCCAGAGAGAAAGATAGATAAGTAAGTAAATAAATAAATAAGTTAAAAATAGGTTGGAAAACCACAGATTACTTTTGCATTTGCTCTGACCCATTCTCCAATTCTGAAAGACTTTTTAAATAATTACTGAAGCTCTGCCAGCACCTGAGAAAAACATCAGCAGAAGGGAACTATGGGTTTTATTTTCTGGGCTGTGGTCACTGTGGATTTGTACAGATGTACAGTTTCTCTCTGTCTCTCTGCCAAATGTCAAGTCTGATCCATTTCTGTTTGGTATCAGAGTCCCTGATCTCAGCACTCAGCTCTGGTTTGTAGTAAGAGCTCTCTCTCTCTCTCTCTCTCTCTCTCTCTCTCTCTCTCTCTCTCTCTCTCTCAGTCTGGAGATGGTTTATACTACACATTCCTGAATAAGGCTGCAATACATTCACTGAGAGAGCTCAGAAGCTTCACTTAATGACTCTGACTGCAGCCCTAACCCTAACCCTCGTTTTTATAAAGTCCTTCTGAGCAGCAAGGTTTGATGGAAACGTCTGAAAATAGACTTTCTGATGATCTGTTTATCAACACGTCCTTCTGTTCCAGCGTGAGGCCAGAGGAGAGCACTACACTAACTCACTACAGAAGTGCACTAGATCACTAAGTCAGAGTGTGCTCTCTAAATCCACAGCTGGATTTCAGTCCTCAGGGTTTTTTTTATTAAAAGTACTCTCACTCACACACACACACACACACACACACACACACACACACACAAACATTTGTATTAAAGTGTTAAAATGCGCCAAGGAGTTCGTGTAACTCTTATTTTATTCAGGGGAAACTTCTCACACTTTCACAATGTTCTGTTACAGAAAACACGAAACTCTTTTGAAAACAACGAGATAAAATGAGAAAAATATCCCATCATATGCACGATATGTATCATGATTTCTAGGTTTTATAACACTAGTTTTGCATTTGAAGAGATTAATTTTCTTTTAACATCTACAAAATGAAATTGGACCATTTCAGCATTTTAAAGTCCAGTACAATGAGCTTTCAAATTCAAGAAAAGATGGTTTTAAATGTCATTAAACACATCCGGAGTGTGTACAGGAGGATTAAATCAAAAATAAATGAGCTTCTTCATCTATTCCAGCTAGGAAGCATAGATCAAAGGTCAGGGTCAAAGGTCAGGGCTGGAAATGAGACAACCGCCCTCAAGCACAACAGGGTTAAGGGTTTAGCTCAAAACTCAGTGATTTATCAGTGACCTCTCGAACCTAACACACCTAGTGCCCTACTCCTGAAGTGCATTACATAGGGTCTGAGCTCATGTGTGGATGAGGGAACATCAGTTCTCTAAGGAGCAGAGAGATGAATCTTATTGATGTCTCATTTAGTGTACTTCTATAAAGATGAGGGATGTGTCCTAAATCCCACTCTGTTAGACAAAGTGCACTACAAAGTGGAGAGATCATCATTCAGCATGCTACATAGTGCACTTATTTAGGGAGTGTAGGGAGTATGGAGCTTCACACAGCTGCGTGTTGGATATATAGTGCACTGCGTAGGGTGTACAGACTTTAACACACCCTGTGATAAGCAAGAAGCGCCCTTTCAGACACTATGGAGTGTACATATGTAGGACACCTGTGTAGGGTGTAGGGAGCGCAGACGCAGACAGGGTCAAGGGGTTCATAAAGAGAAAAACAGAGCAGTGTCCAAAACGCTGAGCTCACTGTAGAATCGGGGGGGATGGAAAAGGTGTGTGTGTGTGTGTGTGTGTGTGTGAGGGGGTTAAATTTCAACCCCAGGAAAGTAGTGAAGGCCTGGCAGCAGAAAGCAGCAGCAGAAAGATTTTTGGCAGACGGAAACTCCATTGTCTGGTAGATGCTTTTTTCATATTTCCCAAAATGCACTGCATTTCCATGACGACGAAAAGCGACATAAAGGCAATGTTTAACAGATTAGATACAACTCAAGCTGTTCTGGTGATAAAATTTAAGAAACTTACACTTTTCTGATTATGTAAGATAAACACTGTGTGTGTGTGTGTGTTTCTTTTTTGTCTCCTGTTGATAAAATACCCACACACACACACACACACACCTGTATGTCATTGGGTTGAGATTTTCAGCTGAATGTTATCAGAATGTGTTTGGCAGTTTCGAAAGTCATACCGTTGTGAAAATAATGCTCCTGCGCCGTGATAGTGTAAGAGCAGTGTTTATTATAAAGTTATTATAAATAATACATTTACAGCAACGTTGTAGTAACATTCATCGAGTTTGTGCATAAACGTTCTCAAAGGTTTCTCGAAACGTAACTGTAACGTTCGGGAACTGTTCAGGAGTTTAGGACATCAGTAGGTCAGCAGTTCGTTTTCAGGATGTCCTCAGAACGTTTCGCGTAACACTTAGAAACGTTCCTGCAACGCTGCTGCAACATTTCACTGGAGGTTCAGTTAGCAACATGTTTCCCTGCAAGCAATAATACTGTTTATACAACATTGCAGGAACGTTATTTCTCAACCTGAAGGTTCTGATCATGCTCTGTGGTAGTTAGACCTGCTCAACACAACACACATGGCTCGGTGATTATGAGTACCTCTGTTTTTCAGGCGCTAATTTGAGCTTGATTTTATTCTTCCTGCTTACTAAATTCCTATTATTATTATTATTATTATTATTATTATTATTATTATTATTATCATCATCATCATCATCATCATCAATAATAACAACAACAATAACAACAACAATAATAATAACTAAAATAATCTTTTATAACAAATATATTTTTTTATAGATTATATACAAACTTTTATAGAAAAGAAACAGCTCAGTGACAAAAAAATCCTTCAAAATATTCATAAAAGAGTGAGTGCACTGATTAATAAATAAACAATAAATAATTAGGAAAAAAATAAATAATTAGACAAAACAGGAAAATTCCTGAGAATAATTAAAAGATAGGTACACATTGTTTTTTTAAATGATAAACTATAAAAAGATAAACTGTAAAAAAAAAAAAAAAAAAAAAGGTTTTAATGAGAAACTGTAAAAAGAAACTGATATTGCTATTGTTTCTATAGTAACAGCTCACACACAGGGACGTGTATGACTGTCAAGTAATCGAGGAGGCAGCGGATGCAAGTGCAGATCTTTTATTGTAAATCGTGCAAAATAAACTGCAAATACGGTGAGGAAACACAAAACAACAGAAACATACGGACTATGGGCTAAACTTCAGCATCAGGGCGACACACAGACACGACATACAGTACAGAAGAATTATTATTATGAAACAGGAAACAGATGAGCATGAACAATGGGACATGTGAGTGGTCATGTGACACCGTGGCTGAGGGGTACTGTAGTTTGGCGCCTCTGTGGAGTTGACATTCTACTGTACTTTGGTCCTGTGCTGTTTTTGTGCAGTTTCTCATGGTGAAGAAACAGATCAATCTGAGATGATGTTATCAGAATCTCTGTGTGATGGATGAATCTCACACAGGAAACACCTCCCACTGTCCTTGGCAGCGATTAGCACAGATTAGCACTTCCTATGCTAGTATTTTTAACCCAAGGACGTGCTACAGACCAGACTGCTGTCACTGACCTGTCATTTCCCACAATGCATTGCTCATGCTGCTGTCTGGGTGTGGCGGGGATGACTTATCATCGACTATTGTTCTGCGATTCCTCTTGGCTCTTGGTTTTTATTGCTGCACTCTGGCTGAGTGTGTTAGCATAGTGAGTGATGCTAATAACCAACAAAATACTGAATACGGAGGGGTCGGGGGTGGGGGGGTTACTTTTTTAGACACCTTAGCATGACCTGATAACATGAAAATTGTAATGAATTACTGAATTCCATATTCCGTACAGATGCATTAATATTGGCACCTACGACTCACACACAGGGAAGTTCAGGCCGGTGTTATTATTGCTAACTCATTCCCTGTGTGTGTGTGTGTGTGTGTGTGTGTGTGTGTGTGTGTGCTTCTCTTCCTGACTCGTTTCATTCACATGATCAAAGTGGGACTCAATATATTCTGGCGTTAACAACGTGAGAAACGCAGTAGTGCCTCGTTCCAGACGCTTCCACATTTCCAACACGTTCAGTTCTCCAAAACAGCGAGGTCCTGCAAAGAGCCGTGAGAGAGAGAGAAACACGCCAAAACACTCGCTCATAACACGTTTTTTTTTTATGAAAAAAGAGGAAGGGAAGAAAAAAAAAAAAAAAAAGAGAGAAAAAAGGGAAAAGGGGGGGGTTGGTTTTTTTCCTCCTGTTTCATCTGAACTTGAATTCGTTTGTACAGATGTTTCAGTTCGTCCGGTCAGTAGGATTCTGGATCGGTTCTTCACATGTCACGTAACAATTCCAAGATAAAATGGTGTCAAATATATTTACTATTCCTGATCATTCCAATCAGACTATGTCAGTTCTTTAAACTCACCTGAGAGCTGGATTAGTTTAGCCAGATTGAGTTAGCTGAGATCTATCCTATATATTCTTCTATATCTTCTTTACTTCTATCCTCTATCTTCTATCCTCCATCTTCTATCCTCCATCTTCTATCCTCTATCTTCTATCCTCTATTCTATATCTTCTATCCTCTATCTTATATCCTCTATTTCTATCTTCTATCCTCTATCCTTTATCCTCCATCTTCTATCCTCTATTTCTATCCTCTATCTTCTATCCTATATTCTCTATCCTCTGTCCTCCATCTTCTATCCTCTATCTTTATCCCCGATCTTCAATCCTCCATCTTCTATCCTCTATCTTCTATCCTCTATCTTCTATCCTCTATCCTCCATCTTCTATCCTCCATCTTTTATCCTCCATCTTCTATGCTCTATCTTCAATCGTCTATCTTCTATCCTCCATCTTCTATCTTCTATCTTCTATCCTCTATTCTATATCTTCTACCCTCTATTTCTATCTTCTATCCTCTATATTCTATCCTCTATCTTCAATCCTCCATCTTCTATCCTCCATCTTCTATGCTCTATCCTCTATCTTCAATCCTCCATCTTCTATCCTCCATCTTCTATGCTCTATCCTCTATCTTCTATCCTCTATCTTCTATCTTCTATACTCTATCCTCCATCTTCTATCCTCTATCTTCTATCCTCTATCCTCCATCTTCTATCTTCTATCCTCTATATTCTATGCTCTATCCTCCATCTTCTATCCTCTATCTTCTATGCTCTATCCTCCATCTTCTATCCTCCATCTTCTATGCTCTATCCTCCATCTTCTATCCTCTATCTTCTATGCTCTATCCTCCATCTTCTATCCTCTACCCTCCATCTTCTATCCTCTATCTTCTATCTTCTATCCTCCATCTTCTATCTATCTTCTATCTTCTATCCTCTATCCTCCATCTTCTATCCTCTATCTTCTATCCTCTATCCACTATCTTCTATCCTCCATCTTCTATGCTCTATCCTCTATCTTCAATCCTCCATCTTCTATCCTCCATCTTCTATGCTCTATCCTCTATCTTCTATCCTCTATCTTCTATCTTCTATACTCTATCCTCCATCTTCTATCCTCTATCTTCTATCCTCTATCCTCCATCTTCTATCTTCTATCCTCTATCTTCTATGCTCTATCCTCCATCTTCTATCCTCTATCTTCTATGCTCTATCCTCCATCTTCTATCCTCCATCTTCTATGCTCTATCCTCCATCTTCTATCCTCTATCTTCTATGCTCTATCCTCCATCTTCTATCCTCTACCCTCCATCTTCTATCCTCTATGTTCTATCTTCTATCCTCCATCTTCTATCTATCTTCTATCTTCTATCCTCTATCCTCCATCTTCTATCCTCTATCTTCTATCCTCTATCTTCTATCTTCTATCCTCCATCTTCTATGCTCTATCCTCCATCTTCTATCCTCTATCTTCTACGCTCTATGCTCTATCTTCTATCTTCTATGCTCTATCCTCCATCTTCTATCCTCTATCTTCTATCTTCTATCCTCCATCTTCTATCCTCCATCTTTTATCCTCCATCTTCTATCCTATATCTTATATCTTCTATCCTCTATCTTCTATTCTCTATCCTTCATCTTCTATCCTCCATCCTTTATCCTCCATCTTCTATCCTCTATCTTCTATCCTCTATCCTCCATCTTCTATCCTCCATCTTTTATCCTCCATCTTCTATCTATCTTCTATCTTCTATCCTCTATCCTCCATCTTCTATCCTCCATCTTCTATCCTCTATCTTCTATTCTCTATTCTATATCTTCTATCCTCTATTTCTATCATATATCTTCTATCCTCTATCTTCTACGCTCTATGCTCCATCTTCTATCCTCCATCTTTTATCCTCCATCTTCTATCCTATATCTTCTATCTTCTATCCTCTATCTTCTATCCTCTATCCTCCATCTTCTATCCTCCATCTTTTATCCTCCATCTTTTATCCTCCATCTTCTATCCTCTATCCTCCATCTTCTATCCTCCATCTTTTATCCTCCATCTTCTATCTATCTTCTATCTTCTATCCTCTATCCTCCATCTTCTATCCTCTATCTTCTATCCTCTATCCTCTATCTTCTATCCTCCATCTTCTATGCTCTATCCTCCATCTTCTATCCTCTATCTTCTACGCTCTATGCTCTATCTTCTATCTTCTATGCTCTATCCTCCATCTTCTATCCTCTATCTTCTATCCTCTATCCTCTATCTTCTATCCTCCATCTTCTATGCTCTATCCTCCATCTTCTATCCTCTATCTTCTACGCTCTATGCTCTATCTTCTATCTTCTATGCTCTATCTTCTATCTTCTATCCTCCATCTTCTATCCTCCATCTTTTATCCTCCATCTTCTATCCTATATCTTCTATCTTCTATCCTCTATCTTCTATTCTCTATCCTCCATCTTTTATCCTCCATCTTCTATCCTCTATCTTCTATCCTCTATCCTCCATCTTCTATCCTCCATCTTTTATCCTCCATCTTCTATCCTCTATCTTCTATCCTCTATCTTCTATCCTCTATCCTCTATCTTCTATCCTCCATCTTCTATCTTCTATCCTCCATCTTATATCTTCTATCCTCTATCTTCTATCCTCTATTTCTATCTTCTATCCTCTATCTTCTATCCTCTATTCTATATCTTCTACCCTCTATTTCTATCTTCTATCCTCTATATTCTATCCTCTATCTTCAATCCTCCATCTTCTATCCTCCATCTTCTATCTTCTATCCTTTATCTTCAATACTCCATCTTCTATCCTCCATCTTCTATGCTCTATCCTCTATCTTCTATCCTCTATCTTCTATCTTCTATCCTCTATCCTCCATCTTCTATCCTCTATCCTCCATATTCTATCCTCCATCTTTTATCCTCCATCTTCTATCCTATATCTTCTATCTTCTATCCTCTATCTTCTATTCTCTATCCTCCATCTTCTATCCTCCATCTTTTATCCTCCATCTTCTATCCTCTATCTTCTATCCTCTATCCTCCATCTTCTATCCTCCATCTTTTATCCTCCATCTTCTATCTATCTTCTATCTTCTATCTTCTATCCTCCATCTTCTATCCTCCATCTTCTATGCTCTATCCTCTATCTTCAATCCTCCATCTTCTATCCTCCATCTTCTATGCTCTATCCTCTATCTTCTATCCTCTATCTTCTATCTTCTATACTCTATCCTCCATCTTCTATCCTCTATCTTCTATCCTCTATCCTCCATCTTCTATCTTCTATCCTCTATCTTCTATGCTCTATCCTCCATCTTCTATCCTCTATCTTCTATGCTCTATCCTCCATCTTCTATGCTCTATCCTCCATCTTCTATCCTCTATCTTCTATCCTCTATCCTCCATCTTCTATCCTCTACCCTCCATCTTCTATCCTCTATCTTCTATCTTCTATCCTCCATCTTCTATCTATCTTCTATCTTCTATCCTCTATCCTCCATCTTCTATCCTCTATCTTCTATCCTCTATCTTCTATCTTCTATCCTCCATCTTCTATGCTCTATCCTCCATCTTCTATCCTCTATCTTCTACGCTCTATGCTCTATCTTCTATCTTCTATGCTCTATCCTCCATCTTCTATCCTCTATCTTCTATCTTCTATCCTCCATCTTCTATCCTCCATCTTTTATCCTCCATCTTCTATCCTATATCTTATATCTTCTATCCTCTATCTTCTATTCTCTATCCTTCATCTTCTATCCTCCATCCTTTATCCTCCATCTTCTATCCTCTATCTTCTATCCTCTATCCTCCATCTTCTATCCTCCATCTTTTATCCTCCATCTTCTATCTATCTTCTATCTTCTATCCTCTATCCTCCATCTTCTATCCTCCATCTTCTATCCTCTATCTTCTATTCTCTATTCTATATCTTCTATCCTCTATTTCTATCATATATCTTCTATCCTCTATCTTCTACGCTCTATGCTCCATCTTCTATCCTCCATCTTTTATCCTCCATCTTCTATCCTATATCTTCTATCTTCTATCCTCTATCTTCTATCCTCTATCCTCCATCTTCTATCCTCCATCTTTTATCCTCCATCTTTTATCCTCCATCTTCTATCCTCTATCCTCCATCTTCTATCCTCCATCTTTTATCCTCCATCTTCTATCTATGTTCTATCTTCTATCCTCTATCCTCCATCTTCTATCCTCTATCTTCTATCCTCTATCCTCTATCTTCTATCCTCCATCTTCTATGCTCTATCCTCCATCTTCTATCCTCTATCTTCTACGCTCTATGCTCTATCTTCTATCTTCTATGCTCTATCCTCCATCTTCTATCCTCTATCTTCTATCCTCTATCCTCTATCTTCTATCCTCCATCTTCTATGCTCTATCCTCCATCTTCTATCCTCTATCTTCTACGCTCTATGCTCTATCTTCTATCTTCTATGCTCTATCTTCTATCTTCTATCCTCCATCTTCTATCCTCCATCTTTTATCCTCCATCTTCTATCCTATATCTTCTATCTTCTATCCTCTATCTTCTATTCTCTATCCTCCATCTTTTATCCTCCATCTTCTATCCTCTATCTTCTATCCTCTATCCTCCATCTTCTATCCTCCATCTTTTATCCTCCATCTTCTATCCTCTATCTTCTATCCTCTATCTTCTATCCTCTATCCTCTATCTTCTATCCTCCATCTTCTATCTTCTATCCTCCATCTTATATCTTCTATCCTCTATCTTCTATCCTCTATTTCTATCTTCTATCCTCTATCTTCTATCCTCTATTCTATATCTTCTACCCTCTATTTCTATCTTCTATCCTCTATATTCTATCCTCTATCTTCAATCCTCCATCTTCTATCCTCCATCTTCTATCTTCTATCCTTTATCTTCAATACTCCATCTTCTATCCTCCATCTTCTATGCTCTATCCTCTATCTTCTATCCTCTATCTTCTATCTTCTATCCTCTATCCTCCATCTTCTATCCTCTATCCTCCATATTCTATCCTCCATCTTTTATCCTCCATCTTCTATCCTATATCTTCTATCTTCTATCCTCTATCTTCTATTCTCTATCCTCCATCTTCTATCCTCCATCTTTTATCCTCCATCTTCTATCCTCTATCTTCTATCCTCTATCCTCCATCTTCTATCCTCCATCTTTTATCCTCCATCTTCTATCTATCTTCTATCTTCTATCTTCTATCCTCCATCTTCTATCCTCCATCTTCTATGCTCTATCCTCTATCTTCAATCCTCCATCTTCTATCCTCCATCTTCTATGCTCTATCCTCTATCTTCTATCCTCTATCTTCTATCTTCTATACTCTATCCTCCATCTTCTATCCTCTATCTTCTATCCTCTATCCTCCATCTTCTATCTTCTATCCTCTATCTTCTATGCTCTATCCTCCATCTTCTATCCTCTATCTTCTATGCTCTATCCTCCATCTTCTATGCTCTATCCTCCATCTTCTATCCTCTATCTTCTATGCTCTATCCTCCATCTTCTATCCTCTACCCTCCATCTTCTATCCTCTATGTTCTATCTTCTATCCTCCATCTTCTATCTATCTTCTATCTTCTATCCTCTATCCTCCATCTTCTATCCTCTATCTTCTATCCTCTATCTTCTATCTTCTATCCTCCATCTTCTATGCTCTATCCTCCATCTTCTATCCTCTATCTTCTACGCTCTATGCTCTATCTTCTATCTTCTATGCTCTATCCTCCATCTTCTATCCTCTATCTTCTATCTTCTATCCTCCATCTTCTATCCTCCATCTTTTATCCTCCATCTTCTATCCTATATCTTCTATCTTCTATCCTCTATCTTCTATTCTCTATCCTTCCTCTTCTATCCTCCATCTTCTATCCTCTATCTTCTATCCTCTATCCTCCATCTTCTATCCTCCATCTTTTATCCTCCATCTTCTATCTATCTTCTATCTTCTATCCTCTATCCTCCATCTTCTATCCTCCATCTTCTATCCTCTATCTTCTATTCTCTATTCTATATCTTCTATCCTCTATTTCTATCATATATCTTCTATCCTCTATCTTCTACGCTCTATGCTCCATCTTCTATCCTCCATCTTTTATCCTCCATCTTCTATCCTATATCTTCTATCTTCTATCCTCTATCTTCTATCCTCTATCCTCCATCTTCTATCCTCCATCTTTTATCCTCCATCTTCTATCCTCTATCCTCCATCTTCTATCCTCCATCTTTTATCCTCCATCTTCTATCTATCTTCTATCTTCTATCCTCTATCCTCCATCTTCTATCCTCTATCTTCTATCCTCTATCTATCTTCTATCCTCCATCTTCTATGCTCTATCCTCCATCTTCTATCCTCTATCTTCTACGCTCTATGCTCTATCTTCTATCTTCTATGCTCTATCCTCCATCTTCTATCCTCTATCTTCTATCTTCTATCCTCCATCTTCTATCCTCCATCTTTTATCCTCCATCTTCTATCCTATATCTTCTATCTTCTATCCTCTATCTTCTATTCTCTATCCTCCATCTTTTATCCTCCATCTTCTATCCTCTATCTTCTATCCTCTATCCTCCATCTTCTATCCTCCATCTTTTATCCTCCATCTTCTATCCTCTATCTTCTATCCTCTATCTTCTATCCTCTATCCTCTATCTTCTATCCTCCATCTTCTATCTTCTATCCTCCATCTTATATCTTATATCCTCTATCTTCTACCCTCTATTTCTATCTTCTATCCTCTATATTCTATCCTCTATCTTCAATCCTCCATCTTCTATCCTCCATCTTCTATCTTCTATCCTTTATCTTCAATACTCCATCTTCTATCCTCCATCTTCTATGCTCTATCCTCTATCTTCTATCCTCTATCTTCTATCTTCTATCCTCTATCCTCCATCTTCTATCCTCTATCTTCTATCCTCTATCCTCCATCTTCTATCCTCCATCTTCTATGCTCTATCCTCCATCTTCTATGCTCTATCCTCTATCTTCTATCCTCCATCCTCTAAACAAAGTGTAAGTGTAGACAATGTGTGTATGAGTCACAGAACCATTTATATTGTATGATATATTGCACAGATTGGGATTATAGTGTGGAAAATGTCTGTACATCAGCTAAATGAGAAACAAGTGTTTCACATGCTAAGAAAGACTGAGAGATAGAGAACAAATTTCCCATGTCCCTTGTCCAATGCCCAATTTGTTCTAGTTTCATGTCTTTTGTGTGTTTCTGAAACCTGGCAACCCTGGTTAATGATATTATCATATAGCGAGCTGCTAGTTGTACGCTGGATTACTGTGTGTTGTTGATTTTCAGCTATCTATTACAATTGAAGTAAATCCTGATCTGCGGGTCAGAGAGTGTGCTTGTTCTGTAAATGCAGCGATTCAGTGCAGGATGCAAAAATGTGCAGTTAGTGAATGTTCAGAGAAACAGGGACTGCAGTCACAATAAGAACCATGTCACAGCACACACAAACTCACAACAAGCCGAGAGAACGCTGAGGACTGACTTCCCAAATCTGCTTCATTTATTCAACGGGCCCGACACTAAAGGGGGTCCTGGACCATGTGTCATTATTCAGAGACTGGTAGTGTGTGTGTGTGGTGTGTGGGGGTCCTAATCAGAGGTAACGAGAGACAGGTGAGAACAATCAAATGAACCAATGGTAACAGGAGGGAGTCAAAAACAGGAAGGGAATACCAAAACATAGAACACATGACTCTGTTGCCATGGCAACAGAGACACAAAGCAAGCAGGGTGAGATCATGACCGATTCAAACGCACTTTTGTTTTTCGAAATGAAGTGTGTCAAATCAAGGAACAAATAAGTACAAGGAGAAAAATAAAACAGACGCAGTAGAAACAGAAGTCTTCTAAAGTTGTGGAATTTCCGTGTAACCACAGAGACGCCGCTGTTTAAAAAAAACATCGCTAGCTCTGATTTACTCTGAAATGATTTTGAATAATCAATTCGTTCTGTAGTGCAGATGATTCTGCAGGGAGCAGGGTGATGTTGGGAACACAGTGACCCTGCAGTTACTGTGATATCTGTACAAGATCAATACAAATGGACAGAAATGATTACTAGCGTTGTGAAAAATAAAGTGTGTCATGTTGAACTGAACAGGACAGAAAGGGTTAAAGTTAAGGTTTAAACACACACACACACACACACACACACACACACACACACACAGGGAGTGTTAGGAGTGTTTATTTAGCACTGAGTGTTTCCTGCATTGGGGTGAAGAGGGTCAGTGATAGAGGAAGAAGGAAATGAATCTGTGCTGAAACGACAAATACAACTTCCTCCTAAAGCTAATGATAACACTGCTAGCGCTCCTGACTTCTCCTCACACACTGGACCACTGCGTGATTTATTTACGTATTCGTATATATGTGACGTCTTTCATTGTCTCCTATCTGGGTTCGAGGTCATTCTGGTCACTTCACCTCAGTTGTTGATTGCTGTGGACTCTTCTTTTTCTTCTTTTTTAATTTTTGCTTTGACTATCAATTGCTGTGGGAAATATTAGTTTCTTCGACCTTGCTACTTTGAGTCATTTCGTCACATTCGTCTTCTTTATTTTCAATTTGGTGGAGCTCATTTTCATCACTTCTGCCTCGTTTATCAGATGCTGTAGCTCATTTTCATTCCCTTTGCCTTGGCGTGGGTCTTTATGTATGTTAAACACCTTCCGTCACACTCTAACGCACAGTGATGGTGACCGAGTTAGAAATGTTGCTGCTCTAACTAACGTGTGTAGTTCTGGATGTTTAAAGTTCCGGTGAAGCGCCTTTCAGTGTTATTCAGTGTTCGTGTTGACATAATTTCCACTGAAACAGGAAGTCAGGGCGGGACATATCGAGTGGCCCCTCCTCATTTTTAAATAGCCAATACCATTTAGCTTTCCTCACAGCCCATACTAAGCCGTACTTACAGTCGGGAGCGGGACACTTCAGATTCTAGAGAGCATTTGATTGGACATAAAATCTGATGAGAAGCTGAAGTGCAGAATGATGTCATCAGAATTGCTGATCCGTATCGGTGGAAGAGAGAGACTGTACATTCTGAATACCTATATCTTCTAAATGTGAATTTTTGTCATTGTTTTGGAGTGCACTAACTTATAGATAACCTTAAAGCCATTAATGTTCATACTAAAGGCCACAAAACTTAGGGCCACAAAAAAGTTAGCATGAGGGGCGGAGTTTCCTGGTTATGGACTAGGCGTACACACCATCACAGTAATAAACATTCAAGGCACACACACACACACACACACGCACACACACACTGCTCTGAGGGCTGTGATGTGGTCATTATCGGCCGAACGCCAAAACTTGCATCGTGTTTTCTGCCTTCAAATGTGATGAAGATGTTTCACAAAGTCTCTGCCCTGTGAAACCCATTACTTCGAGAAAACGTTCCTCTGCTCAGTGCTCAGGGACGTTCAAGAAACTCTAAGAAAAACAAACGAGTCAGGTTTCCCCAATACCCGAAACCTACAGGAAGTTTATGGGAGGAAGTTTGTTTATTTACCGGCTCAGCTGAACAGTCGATTAGAGGCTTATACAGAGGCCATTATGTACAGGTAAAGACACAAGTATTGAGATCTCCACACATGTCTACACTGCTCAGGAGAGGGAGGAATACCTTTCTAATATTTTCTACTGTTTTGATGATTTGTTTCTGTAGTGAACGCACTTGGACAGGTTGTGTCAGAAATCCACAGATGATCAGTTTAACCAGGACACATTTATCTCTAGGAGTTTTCCAGAGTTGCTCCTGGAGATATCAGAGCTGAAGCTTTTCACTAACATCTAAACCACATTTATGTCACTGTTCACTGTTCTGGTTCCCTCTGAAAGGTATAGTGATGCTGAGGATGAAGTAACCATCCATGATTCCAGCAGACCCTCCCAACTTCCTGCTCATAACAAGGAACTCAAAGACACATCCCCTGTGTTAGACGTGCTACAGCTGTGTTTGGGTGTTTGTTTTGTAAAGTTTCTGTTGGGTTTGATTTGCACCAGAACACAGTCCTGAGTGGAGAACCAGGACACAATCCTGAGTGGAGAGTCAGAACCAGAACACAATACCGAGTGGAGAACCAGAACACAATCCCATGTGGAGAACCAGAACACATTCCTCAGTAGAGAACCAGAACACAATCCCAAGTGAAGAACCAGTACCAGAACACAATCCTGTGTGGAGAACCAGAACCAGAACACAATCCCAAGTGAAGAACCAGTACCAGAACACAATCCTGTGTGGAGAACCAGAACCAGAACACAATCCCAAGTGGAGAACCAGAACAAATTCCTCAGTAGAGAACCAGAACACAATCCCGAGTGGAGAACCAGAACCAAAACTCAATCCTGAATGGAGAACCAGAACACTGATGTGATCATTTAACATGAAGCACTTCATAAACATCCTCTAATCTAATCTCACATAAGGTACATGCTTTCTCTACTGCTCATTAATTAATCCAGGAAGTGGTTTGAAGGTGATATCTCAACATATATTTTTATTTTGTATCCTCTAATTTTCCTGGCTCTTGTGTAACACACACACACACACACACACACACACACACACACACACACACACACAGAGTTCGTTTTGTCCTCAATGGCAAATATTTTCTTTAACAGTTTCTAAACCCTGATTAAAGCAGAGAGCCCAGACCAGGTCACATCACCGAGCCTGGGTTCAGGTTCATGACCTCGAGCTCCACGGCATCGTAAATGAAACACACTCTGAATATGAAGCACGACTCCTGCAGCGAGGGTTCAAAGAGAAAAAACACAGAGAAGAAATCTCACCAATCCATCAGAACTCTGAGTCTCTGTGGGCTCGAGAGCCGCCGCTGGTTCAGTCGAGGTCATGGAGGAAGGAATGTGCTTCAGTCATCGCCTGAGAAACACACACACACACACACACACACACACACACACACACACACACGTGCAGTGTTAATAACGAAGCCGCTCCAGATCCAGCTGCTTTTCCTGGCCGCTCAGTACCTCAGAGTGGGCTGATCATCACTCAGAAGGAACGTCAGGATATTTACTGTGTAATATTATTATCATGGAATCTTCAAACCTTCCCTAAAACCCTGAACCCTGAACTTCAGCTACAGTTAGTATAATAAATACTAAAAGCTGTGCTAAATGATTAATCAGTAATTAGGGTGTAAAAATATAATCTCATGATAACAGTACACTGTGGGGGGCGGACAAACTCGGTAGCATAGCAGATTTCATGAAAATATTTACAAAAATATCTTAAAAATTAAAAATTAAAATCTTAGGACAATGTTTTTTTTATTTTTTTTTATTTTATTTTAAATAGTCTGTAAAGTTTGGACTTTATATGTCGGACTTTTTTGAAGTCAAACTGACAGCAATTTGAGCAGCTAGTGATAAATTCGAACAAAAGGAAGCATTTTGATTGGCTATCTTTTTAGTCCATATGTAGAACTGTTTGACTTAGCATGTTAGCTACATGACTCATATATAATGTAAAGTAAGGCTGCGTTCGCGCCATGTCAGAATTCACGTGATTATTAGACGACGACTCGGACGTTCTACTCGGAGCTGTTCACGTCCTCGGACTCGGTGTGAGATGATGATGTTGACTACTGTATCGTGTGTCTTTCGTTGATTTTCAGATTCATCTTAAGACATTAATAATTATTAAGACATTAATAACTGTCAGTGATACAAATTATTCCACAGAAATATTACGAGATTAACTACCACTTAACTACTTTCTACTGCTGAAGCCGCTGCCATTTTGAGTGTTTCCACATGATGCTGCAGCGTTCAGGTGGTACAAGTCGGCGCTATGGGAAAAATCCTAGTTTAAGTTGTAATTACGAGTTCTACAAGATGTGGATGCTTTATACAAGTCGGAATCTAGAAATTACGGTAATTTCGACATGACATGAACACGGCTTATGTTCTCATCAGGGCAGGAATGGTATTAATGGCGTAAGAAGTGCATGAGCCCCTCAGACACGACCCGAACACTAACACGCTCGATAACATGCTGTAATATCTGTGCTGAATAATCTCCCGGATGGTGTTCATGCTTTTATCTGCATTATCCCCAGACGATGAAGCTCGTCCTCCCTGAACATCACAAATCATTTGAATAAATTATCCAGCAGACGCAGCACACGGCCTTGAACCTGTTATTCACGGAAACACACGAGTCATTTCCAGCGTGAGAGTTACGATAACACACATCTCTGTGGATTTCTGACCCAAACCCTGACCTGTGTACCGTTATAACATAAAACACCAGGAACCTTTTAATCAGCACTTTTCATTTTCTTCAATACTCAGTCATGTTTAACGTGTGTATGTGTGTGTGTGTGTGTGTGTGTGTGTGTGTGTGTGTGTGTATTATCAACTCTGAACGAATACACAGTGAAAAAAACAGCTGCTAGTGAAGGATTCGAACATCTCAAGGAACAACCATGAGGGTCCTTAAAGATTTAAAGAGAAAACACCAGGAAGTTTTTAATAAACACTTTTTTAATGACTTTTATTTGATGCCTTTTAAAAAAAAGAAATACATTCACATGATATCCTGAGCGTTAGAAAAAGTCCACAGAGTTTTTTTCTATCGGTGATTTGAGCTCGAGCACTTAGCGGTGAACCAAAGGCATGTTTTGACAAATAGCAGTAACCTCCACATCCCCGTGAACTTTCTGTGGAATTCAGGAGGAAATGTTGTCTGATTTCAGTTCAGCCCACAGGAACGTCAGCCACCACATCATTTATATCAGCTGACCTGTATGTGTGTGTGTGTGTGTTTATAGATGTAGAAGGACGAAATTATGATAAAAATATCTGTGCAGAGACAGCGCTGCTGGGTCCGGGTGAATGAGGACACTCCAGTGCTGCCATCACTGTGTGGTTTCTCCTCCCTGAGTGTGTGTCGTTTTCAACTCCTTCCCTTTCCGCAACATCTTTGGCTCAAACGTCTAGTGACACACAAACACACACACACACACACACACACACACCAGATGGGTTTGAGACATGTGGAAAAACCCCGGAATATTTTAAGGAAATGTTTTAGAGAATATTCTCAGCATTAAGGGAATTTCCGTCTACAAAGACGTTTTGTTTTCGCTCTAAAAGGACTAAAACTCTCAAATCCACACTGTTTCTCCTGCTGACTGGAGCTACGATGCTGATGTGGCTAACATGTAATGGAAGCTTGTAGCCACCAGTTTAGCATTGTGTCAGTAACACCATTCAAGAAGTTTAATGAAATAAACAATTCAAATGCGAGCTATATTATAATCCAATTCACTTCTACTGTACAAGCACCGCCCTCAGACTTTTTAGGCCACTCCCCCTACCCCACCCAGGATGCTGAGGAAGGAAGTGATGTCACTGAGAATCTTGCTGAGTTGATTTGCTAATGGAATAAATCGGTTTCTTTAATGGCTTAATTAATAAAAACCAAGCTAGGACACACCTTTGTTTATTAGCTCCTCCCACATGGAACAACAGGTGGGATTGGGTTATTTTGAAGGGCGTGGTTATAATAAGGGGGTGTGGTCAAGAAGGAACATTATTCCTCTTATTTAATCTTTTAATCACATACAGTATCGTGTACTAATGCTATGCTGTACTGTACACTCTTAGAAACAAGCTTCTTTAAGGGTTTATTGGATGATTAAAGTGTCTAATCTTCTGAAAAAAATGGTTCTACAGAAAAGCGTAGCAAGGTTTTAATATGCACTTTTAAGAATGTTTCTTACATTATTTCACTCCATGTGTACTGCGCTTGGAGCAGTAGGATGAAGCCTACACACCTTCCTGTTGGATATTTAATACACTACACAGTGTAGAGGTCTTTATTTTTTTTAGCTTATATGTAGTGTGATTATTTATGTTTTTGACCTTTTACACTCCACGTCAAAGTTTCAGATCCGTCAGTCCCTCAGCGGGCAGCGTTCCAGCATCACTCGTCTGCTCGTTAACCCCTACAGAGTGCACATGTGTGAGCTGTGTTTCTGTCTCTGATCATGAGATGATGTGACACATGCATGTGCAACTTAAAGAGAGACAGAGAGAGAGAACGAGAGAGAGAGAGAGAGAGAGATCTGGGACATACAGTATCATGATGTGATATAATCACAGTGCTGCTGAATTCTGGATTGTGATTGGTTATTCAGGTGTTGATTAATTTTCTAGAACAGCAGCTCGGACACTAGCGCAGCTGTAAATCACAGCTTTAGAAGAACAGCGAGTAGAGTAAAAGGAGAACCTGAGTGATTTTAGACTACTATTTTTTCCTGGGTTTTTTTTTCTTGCTATTTCTGAAACATACTCTTCGTGGCCAGTGTCTAGGCTGTGATTAGTGGATTCGCCACGTGTATACGGCAGCAGGCTGGATGATGTAAGGGCCACGTTAGCGCACGTTTACATTGCTCAGTCGGATCCTCTGAGCCACGTGTCATTAAGAACATTTATATTCATTAAACTCTACAGGTTCAGACTGTTTTTGCTGTAACATAGAGCTCAGCTCACACAATGACCCCTGTGTTTTCTCTCTTTCTCTCTCTCTCTCTCTCTCTCTCTCTCTCCACACACACACACTATCTTCCACTGACATAATTATTAATGCAAATACTTAGCAAATTTGACTAATATTTTATTCGTTATTTTCCTTCTCTTGTGTTTGTTTCTCAGTGTGTTTCTCCGAGCTCTGGTTCTACACTGAGAGATGATTATAAACCGCTGTTCATTTTTTCTTTTTCTTTCTGTGGCTCTTCTGTCTTCTTTATAGATGTGCAGGTAAAGAAAAAGAGCTAGCATTACGTCTATCATCTTGGCATGCTAGCATTGGCAGTAATAAATATTTTGCTTTTAGTGCATATTTTTATACGCATTATCTTGAAGAAATATCACCTGTTGTACTAGAATCATTGTACAGGTCTCCACAGAGCTGGCTTAGTGGTTAGCACACCTCCAGCGTCCTGGGTTCGATTCCCGTTAGGGCCATGTGTTTGCAGAGTTTGCATGTTCTCCCCGTGCCGCGGGTGATTCCTCCGGGTACTCCGGTTTCCTCCCCCAGTCCAAAGACATGCATGGTCTGATTGGCGTGTCTAAAGTGTCCGTAGTGTGTGAGTGTGTATGTGATTGTGCCCTGCGATGGACTGGCACCCTGTCCAGGGTGTACCCCGCCTTGTGCACGATGCTCCCTGGGATTGGCTCCAGGTTCCCAGCGACCCTGAAAAGGAGTAAGTGGTAGAAGATGGATGGATGGATGTTAATAATTCACCTCATCTCATTTTAACTCATGTTAGCATTACAATGAATTAACAAGCTTAGGTGACTGTTAGCATTAATGTATATCATCTATTTCAAATTACTTCCAGTTCATCATCCTGACCACCTTTTAGAATATAACTTGCCTAATGTTAAAATTGTGCTAGCATAAATGCTAAGTTATCAGCAATAGCACTTAAGAAGTCTATTTTCAGGTTGATAAATACCAACTATTTTCTCTCGGACATTCGCGTTAATAAATAGTTCGTAAATAATGTTCAGCATCAGCATTGATGTTGTGAAATAATCTACGTTCAGTGTTAGTAACACCATCTTTTAGCGTTAGCATTAATACATGCGAGTTAACTGGATTCAAATCATCTCGGAAGATTAGCTTGACACAAATGGTGCAATTTTAATTTTAAAATAATAATAATAATAATAATTTCCTGGGCTACAGAGTTATTCTTGGAGAAGCGTTTCTGTCCTCGGTTGTTGTGAATCATGAAGAAAGCATGCTAGGATGTCATTTATTCCCCGCGGTGACTCACTGTGCGAGGAGAAAAGACAAAACCAACAGCAGCACAATTTTTAACCCGATGTGGCAGACTTTTTCTTTAGAAACATTCTTCAAGGGAGTAAAATGATTTGGTCTGCTAGCGAAGTGCTATTTGATGCTCATGTTTGTTTCCAGAGCTCTGACACTGCTGCGATTTACGGTGTGAGTTAGTGTGATGTGGCGCCGTGAATATTACTGAACATATTTTAACACCAAAACGCTGGACCTGAGCCAAACCCGACAATTCTTATGTGGTTCTGGAAATACTATTATAAATATGAACCTTGCTAGCAATTTACCCATTGCAGAAACATACTTCATCATTTAATTACGATGATATTAACTGTAAGTAATGGAATATGATATCAGTCTCATTGCTAATGATGCTAATGTTATCAAACCGGCTATATCTGAAAAAGTCCATTTCCGTTACATGAAATGCTAAGCAGTACTTCAGTTAAGCTAGCTATGTTAGTCATGACTCCGTATTAGCGGTAAATAACATACAGCTATCTTTCCTCTGTGTCTTTCACACATGGTTATTCAACTTGAACTTAAACCACGCCCCTTTTTAAACCTTTTTTTGACATGCGTCACCACTGTAGGTGACAGTATTGAACAAGGGTCTCTCCTGGAACAAACCATTCTTAAAGAGAGGGGGATGCTGGGACACGCCATCTTCCAGTTGCCACCCTCCAGTCACCAGAGTACTGTATGTCATGTGAACCTAACAAGGTTCTTTCTGACTGTTTAATGATATAAACGTATACACATGATGGTCATGTGACCTTTATAAGGATCTATGTGAATAATTAATTATATAAATATATGCACAGGATGGTCATGTGACCATACTGAGGATCTGTTTGAATATTTTATGGTGTAATCAATCAATCAATCAATCAATCAATCAATCAATCAATCAATCAATCTATCTATCTATCTATCTATCTATCTATCTATCTATCTATCTATCTATCTATCTATCTATCTATCTATCTATATATATATATATATATATATATATATATATATATATATATATATATATATATATATATATATATATATATATATATATATATATATATATATATATATATATATATATATATATATATATATATATATATATATATATATATATATATATATATATATATATATATATATATATATATATATATATATATATATATATATATATATATATATATACTCTGAGACATGGTTCTGCATTTAATCCAGATGTTTTTGATGCTATCTGATTCAGGAAAGTTCACACATCATCAGTAAATAGCGATGAAGCCAGCGGTTTCCTGGAAGAAAATGGACAATCTAAAATAAACCATTTTCTAAATCCTCAGTCACAGCGAGGCTTTCGTCCAAATTCCCACACTAGGAAGTGACGACCCACCAGAGCCGAATGATATTTAATCTCAGTTAAAGTGCAGCGTAAATAAAACCGTGTGTTTATCGCTGCAATGTTAATTCACCCAAAACCTTCTCCCAAATATAAATATGTATTTATAAATATAAACTAAAGGAATAATTTTTTTTTGCCCTGTAAGGAAGTTAGAGAGATGATGTGGGCTTTGTGGTTTCAGACTCGATGGACTCGAGTCATTTCTAGGATATATATATATATAAATATATATTTAAGAACAAAAAAAAGAAAGAAAGATTTCACCAGGCCTCAGTGCCTGCAGAACTAATGACTGTGTGGTTTATAAAAGAACAATACAGAATAAATCAGAGTCAAACCGGCGTGCAAAGAACCCAGGAACTCGCCAAGTTGTAACATGTCCTCTGAAGAACAGTAGTGTGTTTGTGTTTGCGTTTGTGTTTCGTTACAGGGACTACATTTGTTCATAACTATAAGAATATGTGTAGACACTTCAATAATAATTATAATAATAATAATAATAATAATAATAATAATAATAATAATAATAATAATAACAATAATAATAATAATAATAATAATAATTATTATTATTATTATTAATTATTATTATCCAAAAACTGAAGCAGCTTCTTTTTACAAAACTAGAAGAGTCAAAAATTCCTTTAGGGTTCTGTAATATAAACACGAACTCACTCAGATCAAATTATTTACAGCTATACCACATGTGCAAAGGAGGAATTACTGTTACTCCCTCAAGCTGATTATTTTGATACAACTGCAAGTCCCTAAGAGTTGTATTCCTCTGATACAACAGCAATTTACCAATAAGTACAATTTAAAAATTATTAATGAATGACACTAATAAAAACAAAAGCGTAGCTTGTCGTGTTACTGAGAAACTGCAAAGAAGCGTGAACTCCTGTGTCATAAAGATGTTATGAAAACTTAAAGTTACAGCTTTACCTCGGACTGTTAAAAAGCGCTGACACTGGAGACTCCTTCCATAAATGTTACAGAAGCATCTCTTTACAGAAAACGAGCGTGTTAATATAAACCTGTGATGTGCAGTTGCGCTACTGTCAGAACTAGAATATAGAATATAGAATATAAAACTAGTTATAGAAAATTAATCAACACCTTCTGACCAATCACAATCTCTCTCTCTCCCTCTCTCACACTCTCTACAGTCTTTAGCTCATCTCAGTGTAATTAAATTCCTCCGTGTGTAGAATAAGAAACAGATGCTCATGGGTTCATGCCTGGACTTCGTCATGATGTCGTCCATGTGCGTGGTTTTTTATTTCGTGTATATATATCAGAGGAACATGTAGTGGAACCGCTTTAAAGCCACATCACTGCTCTCTGGATCTGGTTCCTGTCAGACAGTCAGCTTGGATTTTTTTTACCCATGACAAGTTCCTCGTTTCCTTGTTCCCTAGATAAAATACATTATGCAAAGAATTACGTCATATTTTATATGTTCATTTTTACTAATCAAGCCTTGCAGCTGACTTGCTCTCCGTCTTTACGCTACAGGTTTCTTGTTTAAAGTCTGTTCTTTATTTGCTCATATGTTTTATTAGAGTTTAATGTGAGTCATGTGTATGAGGCTCCACACGATCCTCTCCTCATTTCAGGCCAAATCCTTCTAGTCGATGTTGCGAAACGCAGCTCCGGCGTCATCACTCTGCTTCTGCGGTTTTTGCGCCAGTTTTCAGGCCAAACAGCTTTCCTCGCAGTAGAAATACTTCTACATGAGTCATACATGAGAGAGACATTTACACAGATGGCAGTGAAATAAAAATCTAAAACTCGTCGTCGTCATGGCGACAGCTGAAGAACGAAGTCAGCTTTTTCCTTTGCGTGACTTTACACTTCGCTGAGAATGACCGTTTCCTCTTGCCCTGAGTCGCTAACACCCGCCTCGGATTTCACGACACTTACCAGCTACACGTCCGTTTTGCTGTGGAGAAGCACTGCAAGCATGTCAGATAGAACAGCCATGACACGGGGGAGGAAATACACAAACGGTATTGATTTCAATTGTTATGTAATGACGACACGCCACACTGAAATGCAAAGCGTGTATTGCATTGTTCTTACACAGAGGATGGCTTTTTGAAAGAATCAAACATTGACGTCATGTTTCTGTAACTCAGTGTCCAAAGTTTTAAAATTCAAATTCAATATAATCATATAATGATTTAAAATATGATGATGATTGCTGATGATATGATGGTGTCGCTCCTTCTGTACAAAGAAACATTGATGTTCTTTATTTAGGCCCATTTGTTATCAGTAAATGATTTTATTTCCCCTCAGTTTTGTTAAGAAATACACTTTTAAATATCTTGAACTCTTAAGACTTCTGTCCCAACATACTCCATCCATCCATCCATCTTCTATACCGCTTTATCCTTTTCAGGGTAACGGGACCCTGGAGCCTATCCCAGGCACAAGGCAGGGTACACCCTGGACAGGGTGCCAATCCATTGCAGGGCACAATCACATACACATTCATACACTACGGACACTTTAGACATACCAATCAGCCTACCATGCATGTCTTTGGACTGGTGGAGGAAACCAGAGTACCCGGAGGAAACCCCCCGCAGCATGGGGAGAACATGCAAACTCTGCACACACAAGGCCACGGTGGAAATCAAACCCCCAACCCTGGAGGTGTGAGAAAAACGTGCTAAGCTATGTGCGCCAGTCCCAACATACTGTAGACAAACTGTAGGAACCTGTGACGGTTCTATGAAGAACCTTATAACAGAGTGTTTGCTCAAGTACAATCTAGAAGTTAAAAACCCTTAACTATTCTATGAACATGTAAAGAACCCTTGAAGAAGGGTTCTTGTTCCTAAAAGTGTAGGAATAAAATGTTCTATACAGCCCCCTAAAAGGTTCGTTTGTTTGTCTTTCTGGTAGAACTCTTAAAGGCTTTATACAGAACCCTACAGCAGTAAAGTGTCTTCATATCATAATGGATTCCACATAGAAGATAGGTAAGAACCCTTACTTTTCCAGTGAAAACTAAAAGAACCCTTGAAGAAAGTGTTTAGTGTTTTGTGATGGTGTGCGTGTTTTATTTTAGAGTGAACAGAACTGGATCTCAGTAGTGCCCTACACTCACTAGAACGTGATCAAGACCTCTGCAGAAAATTTGTTTTCACAAAGCAGCCGACGCTCCATCTGGAAACCATCAGAGACTCGTGAGGCCCTGTGTGTGTGTGTGTGTGTGTGTGTGTGTGTGTGTGTGTGTGTGTGTGTGTGTGTGTGTGTGTGTGATAGAAAAGCAGATAAGCATGAGTCAGGGTTCCTATTTTAGCCCTGCTACAGTTTTCAGCAGAAGAGGAACGACTGTTTGCAGATTCTCATTACAGTTTTGATTGTTTGGTGAACAGAATTTTCTGGAGTTTAGTTTCAGGAGGATCTGAGCCTTCAGCGGAATAACACAGAAACACCACTTTCTCTCATTCATACACATTTACACCATCACACATTCAACAACTTCTGTCTCAATAACATCATCATGTTTGCAATTTCCTAATTTACAATCGCCACCCACTCATTTTCAGGCCACACCCCTTATCGGAGTCGAATGTTTTTCTTTATGTGACTTTGTGCTTTTGTCCATGTTTATAGAAATCGGTCAGAGTCAGACAACACATCAAGTGTGTGTGTGTGACCTGCACTATGCTAAACAGGAGGCTATACACTTTTACCTGTTAGCATCTTTAACATCAAAGCTCCATCTGTCGACCCCAGACTCTAAATCAAGCCCGTCTCTGAAAAAAAAGAGACACAGAATGCGGAAGAGACACAGAATAATCAGTCTCAGGTGTGTGTGTGTGTGTCTTTCTTAGTTCAAAGACCAATTATCACAGTTGTGGGTAGTTTAATTGGACATTGGTGTGAAATTGACTGGATTCAATAAAATATTAAAATATAATACTAACACATCAAGGCTTAGCATCACTGAGTGAGAGAAACATCTCACTGCATACTTTAAAGCTGAAAATTTTATAATAATTAATAATAATAATAATAATAATAATATAGCCCTGTACCATGCTTAAAGAGCATTCAAACCAGAAACCACAACAAACACTCGATCATTTTATTAACCAGGAGTCCGACTGAGAGCCGGAAAATCCTCTGTCTGTTCTTCCCTGATTAGCTTTAGCAAAGCTTTTTAAAGCCTGACTAGCTAGCTAGCTAGGGTACTAGTTAACTAGGAGAGAATTACTGCATTCGATTTAAATCAGATGTAAGAAATCTGCACTCAGAATACAAAGTGCGAAATAAAAACATGTATGTCTCCATTTTGTTACCCACAAACTAACCGGCTAACATTAGTGATCATGAGTTCCTGACGTATTTATTTTCTCAAAACAATAAACTGTAAATAGTACTATAAAATCAGCTAAAGTAGTGAAGTGATGTTTTATTTACTGTGTTTGTGTTTGTGAAAGCCATGTTGAGGACTCTAAAGTCGACGGATTTATTCGAACGCAGTATAAACTAAAAGTTGTGAGGACATATGGACACCAAAAGATTGTTACCTAAGTGCTAGCAAGTGTGTAGCTGTGATGTTGTTCAGACAGACAGATTGAACACTGAGTGACACAGAAACATCCGGAATGTCAACATTTACCTCAGATTTGTCGTCCGATTACAAAAAAAAAAAAAAGATTTAGCATGACTAAGACATTTGAATCTGCCATGTTAATGAACTTTAAATTAGAATCACAGCTCATGAATGAGTAACTGTTCACACTGGAATTCCAGGTTCTGACTTTCATTTTCCGACAATGACGTCGGTGTGATTGTTATTTGGTGCACCTTAGACAAATCTGATCCGATTTCTTTTCCCACTAGGATCTCCAGTAATCTCATCCAAACCTGAGTAGAACCTCGAGGTAAAAATGTATATTTTCGTCTGGCAGTGTTTAGTCTCGCATTAATGCAGAGTCCGTCCTCTGTTCCAGCCCAGATTTAACTGCTAACAGTCGAGACGGGATGAGTGAGAGGGAATAATAAACACTCCGTCATTCACTTCATTTATCTCAATCAAGTAGCCTGCGTTCAGAGATACACACACACACACACACACACCTGAGATCTGAGAATGTGACATGATTTAGAGAAAGGACAGATGTAAATCCAAAGAGAGTGAGAGAGAGAGAGAGAGAGATTATTAGACACACAGATCGAGTCACAGATCGAGCGCAAAATTTGATTTAAAATCAAACCATAATACACAGGAATAAACAATACACACATACTGCATACAATAATTAGCAGGTGACTGCAGAGGCGGGGCCAGTGAGGAGTGGGTGGGGCTCATGATCGGGCGGGGTTCAGTCATTTGAGGGCGGAGCAATTAGGCAGAGAAATAGAAGAAACACACCCAAGGTTGAAACTCATTATTATATTTCTTTAACAGATCTCAAGCCTCCAATCTGCACTTAACACTGCTAAATAAATAAAAAATGTAGAACCCTTAAAGTTCATTCGATTGTCCCTCTGGGAGAACGCTTAAAGGTGTGCTGCTCTCAGAAATTGTTCTAGGTAGAACCCTCAATTATCCAAAGAACCCTTGAAGAACCCTTTGTCTAAGGCTTTGGAAGATTAGTTTATTACAGACGATTTTGGTTATAGCTTTGAGGGAGCCCTAAAGGGTTCTATGTAGGATCCTACAAGACAAAGAGATTTCCTATCAAAAAGAATGTGAGAGTTCTCCTGATGTTTCTGCTGTGTGATGTGAGAGTTCTCCTGATGTTCCTGCTGTGTGATGTGAGAGTTCTCCTGATGTTCCTGCTGTGTGATGTGAGAATTATCCTGATGTTTCTGCTGTGTGATGTGAGAGTTCTCCTGATGTTCCTATTGTAATGTAAGAGTTCTCCTGATGTTCCTGCTGTGTGATGTGAGAGTTCTCCTGATGTTCCTGCTGTGTGATGTGAGAATTATCCTGATGTTTCTGCTGTGTGATGTGAGAGTTCTCCTGATGTTCCTATTGTAATGTAAGAGTTCTCCTGATGTTCCCGCTGTGTGATGTGAGAGTTCTCCTGATGTTCCTGCTGTGTGATGTGAGAATTCTCCTGATGTTCCTGCTGTATGATGTGAGAGTTCTCCTGATGTTCCCGCTGTGTGATGTGAGAGGAACAGGAGTTGTGTATCAGCAGCACATATGCAGTGTTTATATTCTGACTCCGCCCGTTTTTATGTGTTTAAAGTCGTTTAATAATCCACTCCGACAGTTTTACAGTACGAAGCATCTGATAACCTTCCCAATGTTTATGAGAGCTGCGCTTTTATTAGTGCTGCTCAGGAATAATTCCGCTTTACAAACCTGAAACAATTCCAGATGTGTTCCGTTTTCTCCATCAGAAGGAACCCCAAGCAAGGGATTTTTGCACGACACATTTATTTTGACATTCATTTCTTATTTAACATGTAGTATTCAAATGATGTCACATGAGTTTACTGGAGTTTACTCATGAAATTTCAATGTGGAAATGTACACACTACACACACACTACACACACTACACATACACTACACATACACTACACATGCTACACACACTACACACACACTTCATACACACTACACACACTACACACACACTACACACACACTACATACACACTACACACACTACACATACACTACACATACACTACACACACTACACACACTACACACACACATACACACTACACACACTACACACACACACTACACACACTACACACACACTCACTCCACACACCACTACGATAAACCATACATACTACCAATACACTACATACACACTACATACACACTACACACACTACACACACACTACACACACACTACATATACACTACACACACTACACATACACACTACACACACACTACATACACACTACACACACTACACATACACACTACACACACACTACACACACTACACATGCACACTACACACACACTACATGCACACTACACATACACACTACATACACACTACATACACACTACACACACTACACATACACTACGCATACACTACACATGCTACACACAATACACACACACTACACATACACACTACATACACACTAGACACACTACACATACACTAAACACACACTACATACACACTACACACACTACACATACACTACGCATACACTACACATGCTACACACACTACACATACACTACACATGCTACACACACTACACACACACACTACATACACACTACATACACACTACGCATACACTACACATGCTACACACACTACACACACACTTCATACACACTACATACACACTACATACACTCCACACACACTACATACACACTATATACACACTACACACACTACACACACACTACACACACTACACATACACACTACACACACACTACATACACACTACACATGCACACTACATACACACTACATACACACTACACATACACACTACACACACACTTCATACACACTACATACACACTACATACACTACACACACACTCCACACACACTACATACACATTACACACACTACACACACACTACACACACACTACATACACACTACATACACACTACACACACACTACACATACACACTACACACACACTACATACACACTACATACACACTAGACACACTACACATACACTAAACACAGACTACATACACACTACACACACTACACATACACTCCACACACACTACACCACAACAACTACACACACACCAACAACACACCTACACACCCACAACCACAAACACTACACATACAACACACACACACTACACAAACTACACACACACTACACACACACTACACACACTACACATACACTCCACACACACTACACACACACTACACACACACTCCACACACACTACATACACACTACACACACTACACATACACTACATACACACTACACACACTACACATACACTCCACACACACTACACATACACTACACACACACTACATACACACTACACACACTACACACACACTACACACACACTACACACACTCTACACACACTACAAATACACTACACACACACTACATACACACTACACACACTACACATACACTACACACACACTACATACACACTACACACACTACACATACACTACACATACACTACACACACACTCAACACACACTACATACACACTACACACACACTACACACATACACACTACACCACACACACTACACACTCTACACACACTACAAATACACTACACACACACTACAAACACACTACATACACTCTACACACACTACACATACACTACACACACACTACATACACACTACATACACACTACACACACTACACACACACAACACACACACTACACACTACACACACACACTACATACACACTACACATACACTACACACACTACCCACCCACTACATACACTACACACACACACTACACACACTACACACAAACTGCACACACACTACACACACTACACACACAACACACACTACTCACATGATCACACTCGCACTGATTTGGATTCCAGAGTGGGAATGTTTGATGTAGCACTTATTACTACTAACCCCTACTGCACCCCTACTGGAAGACCAGCTGGATGCATGGACCTGGATGAAGTGATGGAGCAGGTCGGCTTGGACCAGGATAAACAACACCGGTGGTTTAATGAGCTGATGTTAAAGGTAGATGAGTTCACCCCTTCAACTTCAGGTAGATGTTCCTCGATTACTGGACTCCTGCAGGCTGAAATCCTTCAAGACAGAGAACAACATAAAGACGTCCACCTTTGCTTCATGTTCTTCTCTGTTCTTGGTTCAACAGCCGATCTCCTGAACTGGACCTGAGCAAATCTGGTAATATCTGAGCTGTTCCAGAATCTCTAAGGTTCTCTATGATCTTCTTCATCTCTCATTATCGTTCTGTAAATAGATGCAAAGGTGGACTAAAATCTTCAGTGATGGTTTGGTCGATTATCACTCCAGGAATCGGTCGTATCGTTGCACACTCATACTTGAGACAAGTCAAACACTAGAACTGAAGTTTGGAAAAGTTTGGAAGTGCAGTTTAATAGTTTTGGCGCTGCTTCTATCCGCATGGCCGAGTCTGTGGTATTTGGGCATAAAACCGGTCCAGCGCAGGACTCAGATAATTGATTTTTTTGTGGTTAAATGTTTTCTCTGTGATTGACACAGGTTCCCCGAGCTGCCAAAAACAAGGAAAAAAACACACACACATTGGGGATTGGAGTGTGCACGTTCCAAATCCCCTCCCTGCTCCCCTAGAGAGTGATAATTCTCAATAAATCAAGACTCTGAGGTTCTCAGTCTGAGAACCACTTCTGTGTCATTACTTATTAATAAACAAATCCAATTCTGCACATTTATTTGAAGTGTCTATAAGGGTTCCTTTTGTAGAATATGTAGAAATTTTCAAACATGTACAACCCTTAAAGTACACACAAATCCAGTAGAAGTGTGAGGTGAAATAAGAATGCTTGGCCCAGAGTGTACGTGTATCATCTTATGTCTACACGATCTTTTTATGCACAGAGAGTTTGTGAGCTGCTAATGGAAAGCATCAGAAATGAACCACCAACATGGACTCCGTCGAATCGTTCTCTTTTTCTCCTCCAGTTCTGAGAAAACGCTTCTCGTCAGACAAAGGAGTTCTTCATGGGGGAGGAACTGTTGCACTTCAGCCTCAAACTGGAAACAGAAGTCCAGCATGTTTGACTTGTACAGAGTTACACAGCGCCCGTCCCAATGGACCTGAGAGAGAGAGAGAGAGAGAGAGAGAGAGAGAGAGAGAGGGAGGGAGCAAGAGAGAGACAGAGAGAGAGACACACACACACAGAGAGAGTCAGAGAGAGGAAGAGGAGAGAGAAAGACAGAAAGAGAGAGAGGCAAAGAGAGAGATGAGAGAGAAGGACACACAGAGAGAGAAATGGAGAGAGAGACTCAGAGAGAGAGAGAGAGAGACAGAGAGAGAAATAGGAGAGAGAAGGACACAGAGACAGAGAGAAATGGAGAGAGAGAGACTCAGAGAGAAAGAGAGAGACAGAGAGGGGGCGTGTTCATGAATACAATGGAAACCTTTCTTCCCCTTTGCTTTTTTAACTCTTTTACTCGTTAAACTTTCACTCACTCTCAGCAGCGAGAGGCCTCAGAGTCGAACACGATCACAACGCCAACTCACTCCGAGTCGTACCCTCAGAAAAACTGCCAGCCAAACTTCCGTCCTTTCCTCAGAGGAACGCTGTAACTGTGTGTGTGTGTGTGTGTGTGTTAGTGTACAGAGATTTATAATTCTTTTATATTTCATAAAGGTAAATTTTTCAGATCGAAAGACTGTTGATTAATTCTCTAGAACAGCAGCGCACGATTATATTACTGCTCTCGCTCCAATACGTTATCGTTTTTGGATGTGTTTTTTTAATTTTATTTAAATGTGTCATTTTAATTCTGTCATGAAATGTAAATAAAACTGAACTGAGAGAAAATGATTGTGAATCTGTGGGAGTCTTGGCCTCAGTAGAGCGCACTCTGTACCCTATCTAGGGCCCTAATTTGGGTATTTAAGTTTGGCTCAAGAAAAAATCATCACTTTTTCACCTTACACCATTAAACCATCTATAAAACGGCGCGCTTTAGCAGCTTTAGTGGCTAGAAATGATTTGACTGGATGGTTTTGTGGACATTCCCACATGACCACCAGCTTCACCAGGGAGAAAAAAACAAACCACTAACGCTAACCAACAGGGCCGTTAGAGGACACTCAGGCACAACAGCTGGGAAGCATTACACACCAACACACACTAACACACACAAACACACACTAACACTCACAAACACACAAACACACACTCCTTCCAGCAAAGATGTGAGGCAAGCGTCATGTCTTTCCCAATTAATTTCTGCAGCATATCATTTAGTCTACGCTGTGGCTATGAATGTAGCATGTTCTAGTCAGATTCATGGTATATACACACCACTACCATGGTGTGTGTGTGTGTGTGTGTGTGTGTGTTTGTGTGTTTGAAGGAAAATATTTTAAACTGTTTAAAAGCAGAACCACCACAACACTTATTAGCAACAAGTGGCTTTTCTCCTATCTGTATTTTAGTCAAACTGAAAGAAAAAGAACAACCCTTAAGATGTCCAAAATGAGAGAGAGAGAGAGAGAGAGAGAGAGAGAGAGAGAGAGAGAGAGAGAGAAGCGTTCCTCATGTCGCTGATTTGGAAAAGTGACGCACGCCGTCGTCTTCTCAGAATAATGAAACGTCTGTTTTTACACATTACTCTGCTTTAGCTCGCTGAACTTAAACAAGGCTCCTTCTTTGACCAGATAATCAAGTTAAAGAAGTGTTAAACAAGTCCAATGTGTTCATATAGAGAGGAAATCCCAGGAGGAGCAGGGGCTTGTGGGTAGAAAACAAAGCTAAGGCTCATTTGGGCAGTGTCCCGAATTAAGAGTTCTAATTATAGTTTATTAATGGTTAGTGAACAGCAGTTTTAGTGCTCTGTCATTCTCTCCTTCTGTTGCTGTATTACAGGAAAAGTTCCTGGTTTTCAGAGTCGGACGCTGATTTATGCAGGAAAAGTTCCTGGTATTCCGAATCGGATACTAATTTATGCAGGAAAAGTTCCTGGTATTCAGAGTCGGACACTAATTTGTGCAGGAAAAGTTCCTGGTATTCAGAGTACAGTCATGGACGAATTTATTGGCACCCCTGGAACTTTTCCAGAAAATGCACCATTTTTCCCAGAAAAGTGTTGCAATGACAAATGTTTTGGTATACACATGTTTATTACCTTTAAGTGCATTGGAACAGCACAAAAAAGCAGAAGAAAAAAGGCAAATTTGACATCATTTTACACAAAACTCCCAAAATGGACTGGACAAAATCATTGGCACCCTATTAAAACTGTGGGTAAATAATTTCATTTTAAGCATGTGATGTTCATTTAAACTCACATGTGGCAAGTAACAGGTGCTGGCAATATAGAAATCAAAACTGAAGCCAGTTAGAGTGTATAAAAGTTGGCTCAACCTTTGTGTTGTGTGCCTGTGTGTGCCACACCAAGCATGGAGAAGAGAAAGAAGAGCCGAGAATTGTCTGAGGACTTAAGAAGCAAAATTGTGGAAAAAATATCAACAATCTCAAGGTTACAAGTCAATCTCCAGAGATCTTAAAGTTCCTTTGTCCACTGTGCGCAATATAATCAAGAAGTTTATAACCCATGGAACTGTGGCAAATCTCCCTGGACGTGGACGGAAGAGAAAAATTGATGAAAGAATGCAACGCAGGATAGTTCGAATGGTGGATAAACAACCTCAGTCAACTTCCACGCAAATTCAGGCTGTCCTGCAGACTCAGGGTGCGTCAGTGTCAGCTCGAACCATACGTCGTCATCTGAATGAAAAGAAGCGCTATGGCAGGAGACCGAGGAGAACCCCACTTCTGACACAGAGGCATAAAAAAGCCAGACTGCAGTTTGCAAAAATGTACCTGAGTAAGCTTCAATCCTTCTGGGAGAACGTTTTGTGGAGCTTTTTGGCAAGATAAGAACACAGTACCTACAGTCAAACATGGTGGAGGTTCAAGGATGTTTTGGGGTTGTTTTACTGCCTCTGGCACAGGGTGCATTGACTGTGTGCAAGGAATCATATAATCTGGAGACTATCAAAAGATTTTGGCGCATAATGTAGGGACTAGTGTCAGAAAGCTGGGTCTGCGTCAGAGGTCATGGGTGTTTCAGCAGGACAATGACCCGAAACATACCTCAAAAAGCACCCAGAAATGGTTGGAGACAAAGCACTGGAGAATTCTGAAGTGGCCAAATATTAAGTTGAGGGTGCCAACAATTTTGTCCAACCTAATTTTTGAGTTTTGTGTAAAATGATGTCAAATTTGCTTTTTTTGTTTTACTTTTTTGTGCTGTTCCAATGCACTTAAAGGTAATAAACATGTGTATACCAAAACATTTGTCATTGCAACACTTTTCTGGGAGAAATGGTGCATTTTCTGGAAAAGTTCCAGGGGTGCCAATAAATTCCTGGTATTCAGGAAAAGTTCCTGGTATTCAGAGTCGGACACTAATTTGTGCAGGAAAAGTTCCTGGTATTCAGAGGCAGGTTACGCAGATCATTTTATGAGCTCCACATTCAGATTATTCAAATCTCCTGCAGATATTTCACACCTCTGAGGTTGCCAGATTTTTTCTCGAACAAATCGAGGTGATACAATCGTAGTGTGTGCAGGATGTAGGGGCTTTTATCACACTTTTTTCATCACATTGTGTTGATTTGTTGAATAAATAAAATAAAGTCAAGTGTTTGTGTTAATTCGATGCGCTCTCCTGTAAAGAAGACGTGCTCACTGTGTGAAGGCTAATTTGACCCAGCGCTCATCTGCTCCACTTACAGAGAAACTTTAACTTCATTCATCAGTGTGAGGTGATCAAATATTCAGAACTTTAGTGATGTCATACATCACATTAACATTCAAATCACACACTGAAATGAAAATTAGGTTCTGATGATGCTAACATGTGGTTCAACAGTAGGGGAGGTTTTTGACAGAGGGCTGAGAGTCGAGGGTGAAAATATAAACTCCTCCAAGGAGAAGAAAGTGATTCAGATGAATTCAGATCAGCATGGGTTTGTATAAGAACTCTCCTGGTATTAAACTTGGTCTCACACCCAGCCTCCACAAATTCACTAAGGAATGTCAGTGACTTACTCCAGCGTGATTACACCAACCTGCAGGAGCGTAGCGTGAGAGCGTCACACCAACACAATAACAGAAATACTCAGATTAACAGATGTTACTCAGCTCATTTAACCCTCCAATAACTATGTGGCTGAGTGTCAGAGTGTACCTGTGTCTACCTTTCCCAGTGTCCCAGTGTCCATGTCTCCCAGTGTCCAAAAGTTCCAGTGTCCGTGTCTCCCAGTGTCCCAGTGTACCAGTGTCCATGTTTCCCAGTGTCCCAGTGTACCAGTGTCCATGTTTCCCAGTGTCGGAGAGTTCCAGTGCCCATGTTTCCCAGTGTCCCAGTGTCTATGTTTCCCAGTGTCCATGTTTCCCAGTGTCCGAGTGTTCCAGTGTCCATGTTTCCCAGTGTCCTAATGTCCATGTTTCCCAGTGTCTGAGAGTTCCAGTGTCCATGTTTACCAATGTCAGAGTGTTCCAGTGTCCATGTTTCCAGGTGTCCTAGTGTCCATGTTTCCCAGTGTCTGAGAGTTCCAGTGTCCATGTTTACCAATGTCAGAGTGTTCCAGTGTCCATGTTTCCAAGTGTCCTAGTGTCCATGTTTCCCAGTGTCCTAGTGTCCATGTTTAACAGTGTCCATGTTTCCCAGTGTCCCAGTGTCCATGTTCCCTTTCAAAGGGAACTTTGACATTGCATTTAGCATAACAGTATGGGAACGCCTTGTGCACATGACCGGTATCTGAAGCTTGTGTAAAATCATGGCTCTACTTATAGGCCTGCCATGATCAGTTGACGTGGCAATTAAGCACGTAGCATGATATATATGGCACCTGTGAACCACGCCACCATCCTTATTATCTTCAGCGAGACTGCATGTCTGTTGTTTGTGTGACAAAAACGCTTCATTTCTACTCAATATTTTCTCAAAATCTCTGAACTTTTCTATCCCTTTTTTTAAAGAAAAAGAGAAGTAAGTAATGAACGAGAAGGAGTTCAAGGAGTGTGTAACATGCACCCGTTTCATCACGGGGAAAAGTGCACACTTTCTGGGTGAATTGTTAGCGGTGTAGTATGCGATGGCGGCCTCGAGAGGCTGCGCATGGTAATGCTACATTAAGCAGCTCAATTCACGCTCTTCTCGAAAAAAAAAAACGGAAGCCGAAGCAAATAGGGTTGCAGAGCCTCGCGGATATGGGCTGGCCGGTGCTGATGCAGCCAACCGTCTCAGGTTCGGGGAATCTCTTAGATCCGGAAGAGGAGCCGTAGACGAGCTCTGTCTTACGGGTTCGGCTCTTCTCTGGATTTTGGAGTTCGAGCCACGACTCCTCCTCCCGCTATGGAAAGCCTAAAGGGTAATAATTCCTCTCTAACTCCGAGGAGTTAGAAGGATGTGTTAAAAACTGAGAGCAGCATATAAAGAGCTGCTTGAAGTGATTACCCAGTGAAAGCAAATCCCTCACACTGCAGAATCATTCCAGAAGATATGACAAAATCTCAGGCTTCTGGGGTAAAACCACAATTAAGCCTTATTCATAACCCCACGATGTTGGATTATTCGCCCATTGTGGGAATGAACGGCATGGCTATTTAGCTATGCCCAAGGTGGAGGAGGAGCTTGCTATCTACCTCTCTCCACCGACGGTGGGTAAATATGGGGGCTGGCTTGCATCCAAGGTGGCATTGGTGGGCAAGCCTATGTAGTAGTAGTCTCGCTTGCTTGTGGGTCACTGCAGACAATGACAGGGTTGCAGGCCTACCAAGCAGACCTGCTGAGTGAGCTCGACATATGGCTTGTTGTTACGATCTCATCCGGGCGTCCACTAGTGGAGCCTGGGCCAGCACTAGTGTGAGGGAGACCCAGAAGGCGAGTATGGCAGCCCACCAATCCCCGCAGACAGCCAGGGGAACCAGGCAGCCACAGTCGCGGTCTGCTGTTAGGCCTGATCTGAGAATGGTCATAAAGGCCAAGCAGGCAAAGAAGAGTGGTCCTGAGGGGCTGTGAAGGGATGTATCTGGGGACATGAGTTGTTAGGGCAGGTAGCCCCCAGTGCTACTGTACGGCCTCCCCTAGCCAAGGCGATCCCCAAGTTTTTGTGTTCCCTGGCCAGCGAGCTGTCACAGGGCAACGAAAATCTGATGCTTCCCTCCAATAGAACGTGGAATAGCTAACGTCACTAAAAGACCATCGGTAACCATGTGTCTCCATGGGTTCTGTCTACCATAGAAAGGGTTACCGGGTCCAGTCATAGCTTGAACCCCCCGTCCTTGGTGTGCACAGTCAGCACAGACCAGAGCCCGACATTAGCACAGGAAGTAAGCTCCCTTTTGGACAATGGGGTCTTAGAACATGTACCCTGTTCCCTCAGGGAGGGAGGTTAACAGCCTTTATTTCCTGTTCCGCAAAAAAGTGGGAGCATGCGGCCAATTTTAGATCTGCATCATCTGAACTGTACTCTTCAGACATACAGGTTCAGAGGCTGATGCTCAAACTTATCATGCCACAGATAAATGGCAAATGTGCACTTATATAGCGTTTTTATCCAAAGCGCTTTACACTGTGTCTCATTCACCCATTCACCCACACTCACACACCAATGGTTGCAGAGCTGCCATGCAAGGCGCTAGCTTGCCATCGGGAGCAACTTGGGGTTCAGTGTCTTGCCCAAGGACACTGAACATGTGGAGTCACCCACATGTTCATGTGGAGTCACCCACACTCCATGTGGAGTCACTCAGGTTGGGAATTAAACCGCCAACTCTACGATTAGTATTAGTGGACAACCCACTCTACCACCTGCGCCACAGCCGCCCGTTAGATCCAGTTCGAGAACTGGTTTGTGGCGATAGATCTAAAAGGTGCATGTTTCCACATAGGAATATTGCTAACTTTATCCCCTCGGACCTTCATAAAGTGCATTGATGTCACTCTGGCTCCATTGGGACTCCAGGGCATCTGTGTACCAAACTACCTGGACGACTGGTTAATTCTAGCATGATCCAGGGAGCTGGCGGTTCAACATTGAGATGTTGCTCTCGCCCACATGAAGAGCTTGGGGCTCAGGTTGAATCTCAGAAAAGTATGCTTCCCCCGGTGTAGTGGACAACTTTTCTAGGGGTTATAGGATTTTACTACTTCAAGGGCGTTTCTATCCCCAACAGGCGTAGTGTCAATTCTATCAACACTGAGCAAGATAAAGCTGCATCTTGGGAGACTCCTGGGGTGGCCGAGGTCACATCTGTATGCTGCCCCCCCCCATCGCTCTGCTCCCACAAGCTCTAGCTAGAGTTCGCCAAGACAGTCTGTTAGTAGCACCCTTTTGGCAGCTCAAACATGGCTCTGAGAGATAATATCTCTGTGAGATGGCACTCCTTGGGAGATTCCCGTCTGCAGGGATCCACTGTAGACCCAGTAACTGCACAATAACTACAGTCCTGAAGCTCCTACAATAACATTTCTCAGCGGGGTGGGCTGACATTGTCATATGTGGCCGACATTTCGGCCAGCCACGCCCCTGTTGAGGGAGCCTCTGTGGGGCAACATCCTCTAACTTTGAGGTTCATGCATATTGTCAGACAGCTGAGGCCCATCTACAGGCCACGCATACCTTCCTGGGACCTACTGTGGTCCTGGAAGGTCTGTCAGGTGCCCCATTCAAGCCCCTAGAGTGGATCTACTGTCTCAAACCGGAGGGCTGAACTCGGCTAGAACTCGGCAACTGTGGGTCTGGTCCCTGAGGGGAACTAGCTCATAGATTCTGGTCTCACAACTGAGATTGTAGAAACCATGTTAAATGCTAGAGCACCATCCACAAGGAAAGCATATGCACTCAAGTGGCAGCTTTGTCTTGTGGTGTGAGGAACGTCACCTAGACCCAGTGAACTGCGCAATAGCTATAGTCCTGGAATTCTTACAGAACGTTTCTCAGGGGGCTGGGCTCCTTCTACAATCAGGGTTACTTGGCCGCCATTTCGGCCGGCCATGCCCCTGTTGATGGAGCCTCTGTGGGGCAACATCCTCTTACTTTGAGGTTCATGCGTGGTGTCAGACGGCTGCGGCCCATCTGCAGGCCGCGCATACCTTCCTGGGACCTTCAATGGTCCTGGAAGGTCTGTCGGCTGCCCCATTCGAGCCCCTAGAGTGGATCCCATTCACAAGGAAATCATATGCACTAAAGTTCCAGCTTTTTGTCTTGTGGTGTGAGGAACGTCAGCTAGACCCAGTGAACTGCGCAATAGCTACAGTCCTGGAGTTCTTACAGAACGTCTCTCAGCGGGCTGGGCTCATTCTACAATCGGGGTTACTTGGCCGCCGTTTCGGCCAGCCATGCCCCTGTTGATGGAGCCTGTGTGGGACAACATCCTCTAACTTCGAGGTTCATGTGTGGTGTCAGACGGCTTAGGTGATTCTGTGTCAAAGCAGCGCATCTCTACTTGGATAGTGGAAGCAATCTCTAGGGTTTACGACACACGGTCTTGCCATGCCTCTGGGCATAAGAGCTCATTACACTACGGCGGTCGCCTCCTCAAAGGCTTTGTCCAAAGGGGTATCCTTGCAGGATGTGTGTGCGGCTGCAGGGTGGTCTATGCCTCACACAGTCATTCGTTACTACAGCCTGGATATTAATTTCTCCCGGGCTCGAGTGTCCTGCAGTGACCCTTGAGCTTGAGTATTTTTGAACAGGCTGTACCATCGGTATGATGGAGTGGGTATTCCCGTTCCCATACTGTTATGCTATATGCAACGTCAAAGTTCCCTTTGAAAGGGAACGTCAGGGTTACGCATGTAACCCTGTTCCCTGAGAAGGGAACAAAACGTTGCATAACACTGTCATATCGGGGCAGGCCTGTGAATTACGTCTTCGCTTCAGATAATAGAGGCTGGCGGCGTGGTTCACAGGTGCCATATATATATCATGCGACGCACTTAATTGCCATGTCACCTGATCAGGCATGATTTTACTCAAGCTTCAGATACCGGTCACGCGCATAAGGCGTTTCCATACTGTTATGCTAAATGCAATGTCGAAGTAACCCCGACGTTTCCCAGTGTCCGAGAGTTCCAGTGTCCATGTTTCCCAGTGTCTATGTTTCCCAGTGTCTGAGAGTTCCATTGTCTATGTTTCCCAGTGTCCATGTTTCCCAGTGTCCTAGAGTTCCATTGTCCATGTTTCCCAGTGTCCATGTTTCCCATTGTCCACGTTTCACAGTGTCCATGTTTCCCAGTGTCCCATAATCCAAGTCCCACCTCCCCAGTGTCTCAGGGACCCAGTGTCCCGGCTCCCCAGTGTCCCAGTTTCTCAGTGTCCAAATTGCTACTTTTTTACAGAATTGTAAATACACCATGTGCTGGTATTGGAGAAAAGCAATAAAATATATATCTCTGGTCCTGGAGGATTTTCATTCCTGTTTTTGACCTGAAGATGCAGGTGAGAGTCATAAATACCTTTCCCCTGACCCTCACACACACACTCACACACACAATGAAATAAAAATGCAAAAAGATCCAAAAATGCAGTACAGGGTGAAAAGATGTTAGAATTTACTCTCTCTCTCTCTCTCTCTCTCTCTCTGTGTGTGTGTGTTTGTGTTTTTGTGTGTGTGTGTGTGTGTGTGTGTGTGAATAACAAAATAAGATTTAACTGTCTGCTCACTGACCTCCGATTACTTTTGGGGTTACAATGTCAAAATTTTCACTGAATTTATTACCATATCCTCAAGTCACACACACACACACACACACACACACACACACACACACACACACACACACACACACACACACACACACACACACACAAGCACGCACACACAAACACACACACACACACACACACACACACTCACTCTCTCTCTTTCTCTCTCTTGCTCTCTTTCTCTCTTTTTTAGTTATTTTCACTTTTCTTTTTCATTCCTTCATCCTGTCTTTTTATTATTCTTTCTTACTTCTTCATAACTTCATCGTGTGTCTTTTCTGTTTCTTTGTCTTTTCATCCCTATCTCTCTCTCTCTTTCCCTATCTCTCTCTCCCTCTCTCTCTCTCTCTCTCTCTCTCTCCTGTCCCCCCCCTTTCTCTCTCTCTCACAGCCCACCCAGCAGTTAAGTTAAAGTTAGCAGTAATGGTATGTGTGTGTGTGTGTGTGTGTGTGTGTGGTGTGTGTGTGTGTGTGTGTGTGTGTGTGTGTTTTTTTTTATTGTGGCCCTGCAGCACTCGTCTGTGTGTAAAACTTTATATCATTTCCACTACATGCAGAAACGTGTTCATCTCAGCACACTGTCATTAACACATAAAGGTAATTACACATGATAATAACCGCTGAGGAAACAGAACTGAACACATCAAACACTTCCACTGTGTCACAAATGGTGTGTGTGTGTGTGTGTGTGTGTGTGTGTGTGTGTGTGTGTGTGTGTGTGTGTGTGTGTGCATGTGTGTGTGTGTGTGTGTGTGTGTATGTGTGTGTGTGTGATAAAGACTTCCTACTTTATTATAACACTAACAGTAGCTGAGATGAACATTATGACTCAAATTACGGAGTCAGTTCCTGTTCTGTTCATTTAATGAAACTTTGAATGAAACTTTGATGGAACGGTTTAAACCTCAGAGAGACAGAAGAGAAACACGGCACAGAAACACTGCACAGGCTAAACAACGACTGACATCAAGATCATGTGTGTTTCAAAATAAAGATTCAATTCTTTCTGGCAAATTGATTCACTTGATTCAGTCAAATGAGTCATTTAGGAAAGAGAACATCATAACATTGCACTGTTGTAAAATATACAGTAGCTAGTTAATATCCTAATAGCTAACACTACATACATTTACACTCTGCTAAATGCTCACACACACTCACACACACACACACACACACACACACACACACAGAGGAAAAGCCAAACACACTATTATGAGCCATTAGACTGAAAAATACAGAGTTAAATCCTGAAAATGTTAAACAGAGAACTTACTAGAACTAATTTAGACAGATGCGTGTGTGGGAGATAGAGAGATAGAGTGAGAGAAAGAGAGACAGACAGACAAGTATATTATTTAGAGCTCATGCTGGTGTATCAGATTAAAAAGACATCACAATACTTCCTCTCTCTGTCTATCACTCTCCATGTCTCTCTCTCTGTCTGTCTCTTTCTCTCTCTCCCTGTCTCTCTCTCCTCTTGGACAGGAGGAGAGGAAAATCCTTGATGCTTGGCGACGATGGACCCAATAATTGCAGCGTAAACACAGCTGTGTGTGTGTGTGTGTGTGTGTGTACGCAGCACATCTGGTTCTGTTGGAAACTGTTCTGCTGGAGGGTTTCACTATGACACATTTCAGCAGTTGTGTATTACGCAATAGCCGTTACAGCACGGTGTCCCATCAGATTTTACACCAGCGCTCTGTTCTAGAACGCTCCTATCATCTCAATCTTCACACTATTAATGTTCTACATAGTGCACATGCTGTAGTCTAGAAATGTCCTTACACCACGGCACAGCAGAAAGTGTTCTTCTTCTGGTTTTCTAGAACCGCAGCTCTGACTGTAGCGCAGGTTAATATCAACGCTCGTGCTCTAATACCTTATCGTTTCTATAGTAACATATACAGCGCACACTCCATCTGAAGTGGTAAAGTTTTCTTAAAGTAAGGAGATGTTTATGTAACATGTAAGGAAGGAGTCTCCAGTGTCAGCACTTTGTAACAGTCAGAGGTAAAGCTGTAACTTTAAGTTTTCACACATCTTCAGGACAGAGGAGTTTACACTTCTATATGGTCTCTCACAAGACGTGTAACAAGCTGCGTTTTGTAGTCATATTAACTTGAAGAGAGAGAATAAAGAGAGAGAATAGAGAGAGGGAATAAAGAGAGAATAAAGAGAGGGAAAAAAGAGAGAAGAGAGAGGGAATAAAGAGAGGGAATAGAGAGAGAGAATAAAGAGAGGGAATGAAGAGAGGGAATAGAGAGAGAGAATAAAGAGGCAGAATAGAGAGAGATAATAAAGAGAGGGAATAAAGAGAGAGAACAGTGAGAGGGAATAGAGAGAGAGAATAAAGAGAGAGAATAAAGAGGCAGAATAGAGAGAGAGAATAAAGAGAGGGAATAAAGAGAGAATAAAGATAGGGTAAAAGAGAGAGTATAAAGAGGCAGAATAGAGAGAGAGATAATAAAGAGAGGGAATGAAGAGAGAGAATAAAGAGAGGGAATAGAGAGAAGGAACAGAGAGAGAGAATAAAGAGAGGGAAGAGAGAGAGAATAAAGAGAGGGATTAGAGAGAGGGAATAGAGAGAGGGAATAAAGAGAGGGAATAGAGAGAGGGAATAGAGAGAGAGAATAAGAGGCAGAATAGAGAGATAATAAAGAGGTAGAATAGAGAGGGAGAATAAAGAGGTAGAATAGAGAGAGAGAATAAAGAGAGGGATTAGAGAGAGAGAACAAAGAGAGAGAATAAAGAGAGGGAATAGAGAGAGAGAATAGAGAGAGAAAATAAAGAGAGAGAATAAAGAGAGGGAATAGAGAGAGTGAATAGAGAGAGGGAATAGAGAGAGCATAAAGAAAGAGAATAAAGAGAGGGAATAGAGAGAGGAAATAGAGAGAGCATAAAGAGAGAGAATAAAGAGAGGGAATAGAGAGAGGGAATAGAGAGAGCATAAAGAGAGAGAATAAAGAGAGGGAATAGAGAGAGGGAATAGAGAGAGGGAATAGAGAGAGGGAATACGTAGAGAGAATAAAGAGAGGGAATAAAGAGAGGGAATAGAGAGAGGGAATAAAGAGAGGGAATAGAGAGAGGGAATAGAGAGAGGGAATAGAGAGAGGGAATAGAGAGAGAGAATAAAGAGAGGGAATAGAGAGAGGGAATACGTAGAGAGAATAAAGAGAGGGAATAGAGAGAGGGAATAAAGAGAGGGAATAGAGAGAGAGAATAAAGAGAGGGAATAAAGAGAGGGAATAGAGAGAGGGCTGCTGAGGGAATGAGTGTTTATAGCTGCTATAACAGAAGCGAGAACAGGAACTGACTCGTAAACATTCCACAACATTAAACGTAACTGTGAAACTGTGTCGTTTACTGTAATAAATAAAAGGTTGTAATTTGGTAAATCAGTGTGGTAGAAGTTTACTGTCATAACTGTTGACTGTGAGAACAAGTTCCTGTTAGAGAAATCTAATAGAAATGATTTTTTAAAATTGAGACGACAAATAAAGCCTCACTGTTTAAGACATTAACTCTGTATTCTACTTTTTATAAAAATGTCAAATAAGTTGTAAATAGAAGAGAAGCAATAAAGCAGCATGGCGTCGACTTCATCTCACCCACATCATCATCATCCTCATCATCATCTTCATCATCTTCTTCTTCATCTTCATCATCATCTTCCTTCTGAAGACAGGATCACTGCATTTGGTGTTAATTAGGCATATTTACAGTGCTTCTTAGGAGATCAAAGAGATGCAGCAGCTTCACTTCACTCATTAACCAGCGTGTGTGTGTATGTGTGTGTGCGTGTATGCGTGCATGTGTGTGCGTGTGTGCGTGTCTGCATGAGTGCGTGTGTGTGTGTGTGTGCGTGTGTGTGTTTCTTTAATAAGGCTCTGGTTTCCATCCCTGCATGTGCACACATAATACATCAAACATCACACATCACACACTGCTCTTCTACTGTACATCACGCACCGGGCATTAATGTGTGTGTGTGTGTGTGTGTGTGAGTGAGCGTGTGAGTGTGTGTGTGTGTGTGTGTGTGTGTGGTTGTGTGTGATTCTTACTATATATAAATGATCAATGGAAGAAATACACTGTCTTCAGTTTTATTTTAAACTTGAAATGGTTTATTTTAACCCCAGAAATCCACGAGGGTTAAATTTCATGACTGCAGGGGTTAAGTCTGAGGTCAAAAGGTCAATGTAGGACACTATTATAGGGTGTGTGTGTGTGTGTGTGTGTGTGTGTGTGTGTGTGTGTGTGTGTGTGTGTAGTCACCTGTGCTGAAAAAGCTCACACACCCAATTTATATTCACATTGTTGAAATACTCCACATACCCCCAACCAACTGATAAAAAAGTACCTTATTTACACACACACGCACACACACACACACACACACACACACACACACACACACACACACACACACACACACACACACACTTGTTTAAAGTAACTTCAGAAAAAAATTAAATAACGTACACAACTTTCACCAAAAATAGTTTGTGTCTTTAGCATTCCAGCTATCGGCGCTAACAAGCGAATGTAGCAAACATGTAATCTAAGCTATTATACTTCATTCGTTTTGTCTGAATTGTATCTTTAAATAGATTCTCAGCACCAGGACTCATGTGAAGTTAACGAGGAATTGGTGCAAGTGAGTTTAAACGGTTCAAAAAAATCCCAGAAAGGCTAATAAATGGTACCTTTCCTTGTCACTAGGGGTGCTAGCCTTACGTGGTGTACCTTTACTATGTGGTTTTCACCTGAAAATGTGGATATAGTTTAGTGTATATTTAAATTATTTAAAAGCTTTAACGCTACACTATAATTTCTTCTTCTTCTTCTTCTTCTACTACTACTACTACTACATGCACTAAAGGTACAAAGAGGTTACATGAAATATGTACATTTTAAATCCACATGTTCAGAGATGAAAGGTACAGCAGATAAGGGTACCGCAGCAGTGCCCATGAAAGGTTCCGTTAATACTCTTTACTGAGATTGTGGGTGTTTTAGGGAGAAGGAAATAAGCAGCTGTTGTTTCTTCTGAAACGTAATTTCACTCAGCTGCAGCTAAATGAGTCTAATCTTTCCATAAAAATACTGATTTGTGTTTTTCGTGCGATTCAGACAGGTTTTCGATTGATAGATAGATGGATAAATAAATGAGTAAATGTTTCAGTGTGGTGCTCATGTTACTGTAGTAATGTGCTGTTTGACTGTTTCAGTGAAGTTCATGTGTGTTTAATTCCAAATAGCCTGGACTCTCTCTCTCTCTCTCTCTCTCTCTCTCTCTCTCTCTCTCTCTCTCTCTCTCTCTCTCTCTCTCTCTGTCTCACTCTCACCCTCTCTATCTTTCTCTCTCTCTCTCCCTGTCTCACTCTCTCTCTGTCTCCCTTTCTGTTTCACTCTCTCTTCCCTCTCCCTCTCTGTGTCTCATTCTCACCCTCTCTCTCTCTCTGTCTCACTTCTCACCCCTTCTGTTTCTCTCTCTTTCTCTCTCTCTTCTCCACTCTCACCCCTCTCTGTTTCTCTCTCTCCTTTCTCTCTCTCTGTCTCACTCTCACCCTCTCTCTGTTCTTCTCTCTCTCTCTCCCTCTGTCTCTCTCTCTGTCTCACTCTCACCCTCTCTCTGTTTCTCTCTCTCTCTCTCTCTCTCTCTATCTTTTCTCTCTCTCTCTCTCCCTGTCTCACCTCTCTGTCTCCTCTCTGTTTCACTCTCCTTCTCCCTCTCTGTGTCTCACTCTACCCCTCTCTCTTCTCTCTCTCTCTCTCTTTTTCCTCTGTCTCACTCTCACCCTCTCTCTGTTTCTCTCTCTCTCTCCCTCTTTGTCTCACTCTCTATCTCTCCCTCTTTCCCTCTGTCTCTCTCTCTCTGTCTCACTCTCACTCTCTCTCTCCCTCTGTCTCTCTCTCTGTCTCACTCTCACCCTCTCCCTCTCTTTCTCTTTCTCTCTCTTGCTGAAGCATTGTTTGGGTGGCGAGGGAGAGAGGGAGAGAGACGGAAGGAAGGAGGGAGGGTTTCGGTTTGTAAAGGGAGGGAGGTAAGAGGAGAATGAGAAAGGGGGGCAGGATGAGACTCCAAACTGCCTCCGTCACTCCGAGGGAAGAAAAAATCCTCCGCGCTTCGGCTCCGGTTTGGACCTGGATTTAATCAGATCGGTGCGTAAACCCCAAACCCGTCCACACACAGGGATGATGAAGTGAGTCCGGGTTGTATTCCAATCGGAGACACGGGTTAAACCTGTGAGAAAGAATTTTAAAGCTCATCAGTGGAAGCTGTGGGTCATGGAGCGCCTCGGTGCGCGTTTCTCCCCGCGCGCTTTTCTGCGGGACTGATCTCAGGACGCGGGACTTACAGCCGGGGTTCAGGCTCTTCAGCGGGGTGTTGAGGGGATTTACAGGATGGCTGGAGTTAGACTGGTTCTTCTGATGGTGTGTGTGTATGTGTGTGGAGCCTCGTGGGGCGGACAGCAGCGCTACAGCCTGTACGCAGGGAACAGGGAGCAGGGACACACCGGGGACGGAGCCCGAGCCGCCAGCAGGCACAGGTACAGCAAACTGACCGCAACAAAGATATGTATACTCATATCAGTTCATTCATTAATAATAAATAAATAAATACATATGTACATACACGAAGTACTCTCAGTTTAATGCGAGGGAAAAAAAAACACACAGCAACATACAGAGGGAAATAACTGTACATAAATAATATTAAATGGTTCATCCACGTATCCGTCTTCACATGAACACACACACACACACACACACACACACAGTTAATTATTGAATCATACAGAGTTTAATTAACGCTTATAATGCATAATAACATGTTCCTTTAAAGACAGCTGTACAGCCTCATTAGCTGCACCACAATCATCCGAATATAATATTCATATAATATCTAATAACTAATAAAGCAGTTTACAGTGTAAAAATATCTGTTTAGCACCAACATGTGATTGTGGTATCAGAATAATAATAATAATAATAATAATAATAATAATAATAATTATCATCATCATCATTTAACTTAAAGCACCTTAAAAGCACCAAAGTTCAGTGTTTAATATATAAAGATAATATGAACAAAGCAAAAAAAAAAAAGTTAGCAGTAGATCATCCATGTGTACTATACTATTCTATACTATTCTATATTATACTATACTTTACTATACTATTCTATACTGTTCTATATTATTCTATACTATTCTATATTATACTTTACTATACTATTCTATACTGTTCTATACTATTCTATACTATTCTATACTATACTTTACTATACAATTCTATACTATTCTATACTATAGTATTCTATATTATATTTTACTATACCGTTCTATACTGTTCTATATTATTCTATACTATACTATTGTATTCTGAATGTAAATGCATGTCCAGCTGAATGCGTATATGAAATTGTATACCACACGGTATATTACAAGACATACTATATTAGTACAAGTTATATTCTAAGTATAAATATGTGTTTAAATATGTGAAGAGCTATACTATCTACTATACACTGTAGCATACTGATTATAAATACATGTATAAGTAAAAGGGAAATGTCTACTATATTACAGTATTATAATACACTATATATAAAAATTTGTGTGGTAATTATAATTGGAATACAATTCTAAATTGTATAATTTACCATAAACCATACTAGTACGAGTGTGTGCACTATAGTATAGTGGATATAAATGTGTGGAGTGTATTAGTGCAGTAGTGTACTTCTTCAGTACTCCTATGATATATATTCATTACTGTGTATAGGGGAAGTGTATAAGTTTATGGGGAAGTGTATAAGTTTATAGGGTGTGTGTCTAAGTTTATAGGGCTAGTGTTTAGGAGAAGTGTGTAGAGGATGTGTATAAATATATAGGGGAAGTGTATGGGGAAGTGAATAAGTGTATAGGGGAAGTGTGTAGGGGAAGTGTATAAGTATATAGGGGACATGTACAGGGGAGTGTGTTGGGGAAGTGTATACATGTATGGGGAAGTATGTAGGGGATGTGTATAAATGTATAGGGGGAGTGTATAAGTGTATAGGGGAAGTGTGTAGAGAAAGTGTATAAGTGTATAGAGGAAGTGTATAATTGTATAGGGGAAGTGTATAGGGAAAGTGTATAATTGTATAGGGGAAGTGTATAAGTGTATAGGGGAAGTGTATAGGGAAAGTGTATAATTGTATAGGGGAAGTGTATAAGTGTATAGGGGAAGTGTATAGGGAAAGTGCATAGGGGATGTGTATAGGGGAGTTTGTAGGGGAAGTGTATAGGGAAATTGTATAGGGGAAGTGTGTAGGGAAAGTGGATAAGAGTATAGGGAAATGTATAGGGGGAGTGTGCAAGGGAAGTGTATAAGTATATAGTTGAAGTGTATATGGAAAGTGCAGAGCTGTACTTGTATGTCGTTGCTTCGCCTGAGGGAACTTTAAAAAGCATTTAAACGTGACTGGTTGAAACACCGCCCTAGTCCCAATCCCACAGGGAGACTGCAGCAGACGGCCCTATTAAGTGCCCTTCATCCAAACACACTATTATTGTGACATTACACAGCTGGGTGAACACACACACACACACGCACAAACTCTCTCTCACCTCCCTCATTTCCTTTCCAGCACTTCCACCCTCTCTAACACTGGAGTTTGGAGTGTGTGTGTGTGTGTGTGTGTGTGTGTGATTATAAGCAGCAGTTCCAGCTCCAGTGGTGATGTGTGTGTATCTGGATTTCCTTTCTGATGCAGTGTTTCAGTCTGATGATTCACAGCACATCACATTAATAACAGTAATAACACACACACACACATACTCAACTTTAGATAAAAGTGATTAAGACATTATCGTCACTGCAGCAGTTATTATGAATGTGAATAATTATACAGAGCAGTGATAACACTATTATAATACACTTGTATAATAATACTTACACCACAATGCTGCTGAGTTCTGGATTGTGATTGGTTAGAAGGTGTTGATTAGCTTTCTATAACAGCAGATCTGATAGTAGCGCAGGTTTATATTAATGCGCAGAGACATCATCGTTTCTATAGTAATGGCTTGTTCACAAGGACGCGAATAGCACACGCTCCACTGATAAATCCTTGATAAGTGTTCTTAAAGTAAAGACATGTTTATGTAGCATTTATGGAAGGAGTCTCCAGTGTCAGTGGAGAAAATATGATATCATATTCTATGAAGACATATGTATCCCAATATATAGGTTTGTTAATAAACCGCCAGCTAAACATTCGTGCTGCATTTCAGATTTGATGATATAAAATATTTATTATATCACTTGCATCCAGTCAGTGTTTCTAAGAGTTTATTCATGATATTGATAATATTTCGGAAATTACTATTGTGACAAAGTTTATCACGATACTGATATTATGTTCATATCATTAAACCCTGAGTGAGAGCAGAGACTCTGTTATCAGCCTGATTCCAAACATAGCAGCACTATCGGGTGTTTAAGTGTGTGTGTGTGTGTGTGTGTGTGTGTGTGTGTGTGTGTGTGTGTGTGTGTGTGCGTTTAAGATCCTGAAGTGTGTGTAGAGCCTCAGCAGGTCTCTGTGCTGCTCTGGATTGTTTTAGCTGGAAATGAGAAACAGTGTGATCTGTGTGATGTCATCAGTGTGTAATGCAGTGAGACGTGATTTACTGAAAACACTTCAGAGTGGAAAAGCTTTTATTTTCCTTCAGTTTAGAACCAGCAGTGTTTAGAATCCACACACACACACATTTCCTCTCAGCTTTATCTGTCTGCTTTCGTTAGGTTAGTCGCGATATCGTGGCTTTTTTCCTTCTGTGTCTTTTGTTCCACGTGTTGATGGGGCTGAGAGTCGAGATGTTCTCCAAATGTGTGTAATGTGTAAAGACTTTGTTCATACTGACTGCTGCTTCATGAGGAGCGGTGGTTCAGTGGTTTCAGTGGATTACGGATTTCATGTGCGTCATGACACAAACACGCTCCAGCATATAAGTAGCTCGTCTGTTTGCTTGTTCTTGTTGTTGTTGTTTTTTTAAAATAAAATTGTAAAGTGTAAATGAAATCACGAAACAAGCAGGATTTCTGTAAAGCACATTTAAAGCGGTTTTTTTTTTTGTTATTGTTTTTTTTCTACAGATGAAGGATTTTTATTAAGAAACGTTTGTGTAAATATATCAGAAGGCTGCACTTTGTTTAGGCCGAGTCATGGTGGTGAGGACAGGAAGTGATGAAACACAGTGGTGTTAAATAAAATCTCTCAGACATACAGAAAGACTCTGATGGAACACTACACAGTAATCTGGTGTGTGAGAGGGAGAGGGGGGACGAACGTTTCAGGGCAAGTTTCAGTGGGAGGACGTAGGAGACGTGTTATTAGGATAATAACAGACATACAGACATCAGACAGATAGACGGACAGACAAGACAGGGAAATTAACAGAGACACAGAAATACAGAAATAGATAAAGAGACAGATGCAGCAGACACAGACAAGCTGATAGATAGATCAAACTGACAGACAGACAGACAGATAGATAGATAGATAGATAGATAGATAGATAGATAGATAGATAGATAGATAGATAGATAGATAGATAGATAGATAGATAGATAGATAGATAGATAGATAGATAGATAGATAGATAGGGAAATTAACAGAGATACAGACATACAGACAGACAGATAGATGGACAGACAAGACAGGGAAATTAACAGAGACACAGACAGATAGAAACAGATAAAGAGACAGATGCAGCAGACACAGACAAACTGATAGATAGATCAAACTGACAGACAGAGAGACAGATAGACAGACAGACAGACAGACAGACAGACAAACAGACAGATAGATAGATAGATAGATAGATAGATAGATAGATAGATAGATAGATAGATAGATAGATAGATAGATAGATAGATAGATAGATAGACAGGGAAATTAACAGAGATACAGACAGACAGACAAATAGATAGACAGACAGACAGACAGACAGAAAGACCTGCACTTGAGATTGCTTTCCTGATTTTCCTGGCACCAATATACTCTCTGTCTCTCTCTCTCTCTCTCTTTTGCTCTTACTCACTTTCTCTCTTACTCTCTCTCTCTCTCACACACACACACACACACACACACACACACGCACACATGATGATGATGATGTCGATGATGTTTCCACTGAAAAGTTACTGATAACAGGAATAATAACATCACCACTTATCTGGACATCTGTGTGTGTGTGTGTGTGTGTGTGTGTGTGTGACTAAAAGTTTAGTGGAACTAAGAGCACAGAGCTAGCGTTCCCACTACACAGTTTCTCTTATTTACTGAGGGTTGTGTTTCTATCGGTTTCTATCGTGTCTGGATCACAACATCACGTCTGACTATAAGTCACGATTTTTCTAACCTGAACCTAATCCTGAAGTTAAACTTAAACTTGAGCTTGAATTTGACTTGTACTTATAGTTTCTATGGAACGTTGGATGCTGTGTGCAAAAGCCTTCCTTGTAAGAGTCTCACATGGGGTTGTACATTCTTACACACAAAACTATCATCATGACATGATATCAGAATGACAGGCCAGCATGTAACTAACACACATCGTGTTTTAACTAGTACTTTTATTAATGACAGTCTTCTCAAACCTGTGCTTGGATTTCTGTTCAGTTAGGGAGAATATTTTGGTGACAGCTCTGTCTTCCCGTAGCTGAATCATTATGACTTTAACTCATGTTCTCAGACCTCTCTGATGTATGAAAAGTGTTTTCTGTGATGTTCAGGCTTAACACACAGCAGATTGATACAAAATGAATAAACAATAAGGATCAGAGAACTAATGTTCATGTGTTATAGTGATATAGTGTGGGATTGTCCGGAATATATGTGTAATAATGTTGGAAATGTGTTAATGAAGTCAAGAACACGAGGTGCGTGCGTGTGTGTGTGATATCCACACTGATGAATAAAAAAACACTTTAAACGATTATTTCTTTTACACTGTCGAGCTGCTGTGTGCAGAGAAAACACACCAGATGTTGGCTGTAATTGCAGGTTCGAAGCTGTTTCCGTTTTTCCGCTCACACACTTTCCATTATCCGTGTGTAAATGTTAACACACCTGTACAACAACACTGGGAAAAGGGAGGGATCGGAAAACAGTGAAGTGAAGAAGCTCAGAACTGTGTTGTGTATATAAACCGACCAATCAGGCGCGAGCAGTTTAGTGTCCATCATCAGCTCAGTGCTTGTTATCTTCAGCAGAAACACACCTGCTTTCAGTTCAAATCTAACTCCACAACACTAAATCTGTCCTTTATACTGTACACTTTGCACAGCAAGTCTGATATTCGTCCAGCATACTCAACTTCCTTTCATATATTTGTGGAATTATTTAAGGAAGCACAAGCTAGGCTCAAGTGATATTTCAACTGAGACGTTTCTCTCTCTCTGTGTGTGTGTGTGTGTGTGTGTGTGTGTGTTCAGTGAGGTTGAGGTCAGGGCTCTGTGCAGGACACTCGAGTTCTTCCACCGTCTTCCAACCTTAACACACCATGTCTCCATGGAGCTCACTTTGTACACTGTGTGTCATGCTGGAACAGGTCTGGGCCTCTTAGTTCCAGTGAAGGGATACTGTACTGATCCAGCACACTGAGACATTCTATACACCAGTGTATTTTAAACGTTGTGGTAATAGTCTGAGGAAGAACCACATATGAGCGTGATGGTCAGGGGTGTACATACTTTTGGACATATAGTACACTAAAGAGGACCAAACACGGCTTTATAAGGACAATGTGTATGCATTCAGCTGATTTAGAGTCAGTTTCAGCTGATTTAGAGTCAGTTTCAATAAACATATTGGTTTCGTCCCCACGTGGGCATCTGGTTTACTTTTAGGAAATGTGTGGAGATAGTTAACATGACTTTGTAGAGAAAACTGAAGGCATGCTGGTTTTGTGTACACAACTAGTTTAAAATTCAGCTGCTAGGATAAACACACTCACAGATACACACAAACACACACATGCATACACGGTTCTCCCTCTGGAACACACACCAACCTCAGAAACCCCACACCAACCACTTCCTGCTCCACACATCCCACACAGGTCAGAGGTCAAATTTCCTGTCTGGGTCAGATCACTTGAGAAAGTGGAGACGGAGACATCTTCAAACTAACTCGCCGGACATGAGAGTAAATCTGAGTCAAAGCAGCAGTGAAGGTTATATTACACCACAACGCTGCTGAGTTCTGGATTGTGATTGGTCAGAAGGTGCTGATTCATTTTCTATAAAAGCTGCTCTGAATATATGTTATCGTTTCTATGTTAACAGCTCATGCACAGGGACGTTTACAGCGGATGCTACACATCAGCAATTTAAGAATGTTGTTGATATGCTGAAGTTTTCTTGAAGTAAGGAGATGTTTATGTAACATTTATGGAAGGAGTCTCCAGTGTCAGCACTTTGTAACACTCAGAGGTAATGCTGTAACTAAGTTTTCACACATCTTGCAGTTTACACTGCAAAGATAAAAAGAATAAAGAGAAATAAAGAGAATAAAGAGAGAGAATAGAGCGAGAATGTAGAGAAAGAGAATAAATAGAGAGAATAAAGAGAGGGAATAAAGAGAGAGAATAGAGAGAGAGAATAAAGAGAGAGAATAAAGAGAGGGAATAAAGAGAGGGAATAAAGAGAGAGAATAAAGAGAGAGAATAGAGAGAGAATAAAGAGAGAGAATAGAGAGAGAGAATAAAGAGAGAGAATAAAGAGAGGGAATAGAAAGAGGGAATAGAGCGAGTGAATAAAGAGAGGGAATAGAGAGAGAGAATAAAGAGAGAGAGTAGAGAGAGGGAATAGAGCGAGTGAATAAAGAGAGGGAATAAAGAGAGGGAATAGAGAGAGGGAATAAAGAGAGGGAATAGAGAGAGAGAATAAAGAGAGGGAATAGAGAGAGAGAATAAAGAGAGGGAATAGAGAGAGTGAATAGAGAGAGAATAGAGAGAGAATAAAGAGGGAGAATAGAGAGAGAGAATAAAGAGAGAGAATAGAGAGAGGGAATAAAGAGAGGGAATAGAGAGAGAGAATAAAGAGAGAGAATAAAGAGAGAGAGAATAAAGAGAGGGAATAGAGAGAGAGAATAAAGAGAGGGAATAGAGAGAGTGAATAGAGAGAGAGAATAAAGAGAGAGAATAGAGAGAGAATAAAGAGGGAGAATAGAGAGAGAGAATAAAGAGAGAGAATAGAGAGAGAAAATAAAGAGAGGGAATAAAGAGAGGGAATAAAGAGAGAATAGAGAGAGAGAATAAAGAGAGGGAATAAAGAGAGAAAATAGAGAGAGAGAATAGAGAGAGAAAATGAAGAGAGGGAATAGAGAGAGAGAATAAAGAGAGGGAATAGAGAGAGGGAATAGAGAGAGTGAATAAAGAGAGAGAATAGAGAGAGGGAATAGAGAGAGGAATAGAGAGAGTGAATAAAGAGAGAGAATAGAGAGAGGGAATAGAGACAGTGAATAAAGAGAGGGAATAGAGAGAGGTAATAGAGAGAGAGAATAGAGGGAGAGAATAAAGAGAGTCTGGTGAGGGAACAACCGTTTATAGCTGTTATAACGTAAGTCAGAACAGGAACTAACTGGTTTCACCGATGTTCCACAGTATTAACTGTAACTATTAATGGATAAAAGTGTCATTCTTTAATAAATTCTAATTGTAACAATGTCTCCACTTCATCACACCATCTCATCATGTAGTATTGTACTGTAACCCACACACACACACACACACACACACACACACACACACACACACACAGTTTATTACTTATACAGAGACATGGTTAGCTCGTTGACTAGCGGGCTACATCAGCGTAAAGCTAAACCACTTTCTCTCTCTCTTTCTAGCGACTCGTATTTGTGTTAAAATTCGATAAAACTCTGAAGTTTGAGACATAACCTGAACGCTAACCTGCAGCTGGACTTCCTGTTGGACATCAGTGACCTGAGTTTGAACTTCCTGTCTGTCACATCTGCTTAAAAATCATCGAATGATATCAGGAAATAATGTGCAGAATACTACAGGACGTGCAGAAATAACAAAATAACAGCGTTTCTGTTGAATCAAAGAGTCCATTCCGAGGATAAAGATCTCCACAAAACGGATGAATAACAAAGAGCAAAATAAGAACATTAGAAAATAATCAATAATACATAATACAAGCATTAAAGATTACATAATAACATAATAAGAGAGTTATACAGGTTCAAAGATGCCATCTGTGTATTAACCTCGGGGACCAACAAAAAAACCCACACAACCCCCCTCCTAAAAATTTTTTTTTTTTTTTTTAATTATTAACTTTTTTCTTAAAACATAAAGCAGCACAACACTTTATATCTCAAAACTTGGGTTATATTCCTCTCATCCATCTGTACATGACTGCTGACGGAGCTGTGCACTCTTGTAACTGTTTAGCACGCTAGTTATTACGCTAGCTCTGGAGCTAATGAGAGTTTTAGGTCTACTCACGTTTAAAAGTAATAACAGGCTTTAAAAAGTATAAAAGATGTCTGTTTATTACAGCAGTGTGTTGTATTAGACCAGGAAAGAAACTATTCACTGTGAGTTAGCAGTTAGCGCACATGTTAGCATGTTAATATGTTCCTGAGTCAGAGAGACAGTTCTGTCAGCCATGTTTTTTAACCTCTATTATGGTGAACAGAATTATGGGGGGAAAAACTAAATGTCTAAAATGAAGATATTTAGAAGACTTTTGTGTTACACTACAATAGTAATGGTGTACAGGTTAAATATATCCTATAGCTGATTAGCATCACATGCTTAGCGCTCACCTGATAAAGAGTGTGTGTGTGTGTGTGTAGGAACTGGTGTGCGTATGTGGTGAAGAAGACAGTGAGCTGTGTGGTGGAGGATGGAGTGGAGACGTACGTGAAGCCTGATTATCAGCCGTGTTCCTGGGGAGTGCAGTGTGCTCGCGTCTTAATGTGAGTATCACCTTGTGTGTGTGTGTGTGTGTGTGTGTGTGTGTGTGTGTGTGTGTTCCTATGTACATTATGCATGCTGCCTATAATAAATTTATTATTTTTCACTTTTGCAGCAAAGCTCTAACTAAATATGCAGTGAACTTGTTCTGTTAAAAAGTAAAGAAAAAAAAAGGTTAAAAAATGTTTTTCAAAAAGGATTAGATACATTTTTTTGAAAGTTTAGATATTAAATAACATAAATAAAGCTGACCAGAGGTTTTCTAACAGCACGAATTAAAGAAGATGTTTTAAAGACGCTAAGGACATTTTAGTTTTGGCTGACAAATCAAAGGGAAAGACAGAATACTTAAACAAAGATATAATGAGAAAAAGTTGGATGAGAATTAGCTAACACACACACACACACACACACGCACACGCACACACACACACACACACACACAGCTATGTAAGGAATGAAATGACACATCATTCCAAAGTCCACAACCGCAGGATTCAGACTCCGAAAAATCAGCACTTTATTTCCACTAAACGACTGGATGCTGCTCTCACTGAGATGTTCTCACACTGACTGTAGAACCTCAAACACTTAGAACACCAAGAACCCAAAGAACACCACCAAACTGAAGACACTGATTATAAACATGATCAGAATAATATAAAGCAGATACACCATGGTATTTCAGATGAACACATTCTTATAAATATTACACTAAAGTGTAAATACACTGTACATCCCTTTATGGTTCTAATGTCCTTCTGGGTTCTATGTAGAACCTGTTACAACCCAGTCTAGGGTTAAGTTGCACAGCGTAAGTAGGCAATGGGTTATGAATGTAGGGTGGAGTAAAACGTGTTATCTGGTAGTCAGGAATAAGACACGCCAGAAGTTTTATTTTGATTATCTGTACAATGTATGTGTGTTAAAATGTCCTTGTAATTTTTTTACAAAACGTCTTGAAAAGAAATAGTTTAATCTTAAATTTGAATCAGTCACAGTATATTTTGTCAATGTTATCCTTTAACAACATGAAGCGTGACATCATTATAGGAAAACATTTAGTCTCTAAACAGCTTCTTTTGTTCTCATGTGTGTTGAAGGTATCGGACGTATCTGAGGCCGAGATATAAGGTAGCGTACAAACTGATCACTGAGATGGAGTGGAAGTGTTGCCATGGATACAGCGGAGAGGACTGTAACACGCATAATGGCGGCGAGAACGGAGGATCTGTCACTCAGATTTCCACAGCAAGACCGTGGCCTAAACCCTCAAACCCGGGACACACAGGACATGGACAGAACGGAGGGAGCGGTACGATTTATATATTAAAGTCATCTTAATACATTAATAATACTAAAACGATTTTGTGAAGATCAGCATTTGGGAAATATTATATGACCGTAATGATTTTGTCGTGTGTTTAGGGAGAGGCGACAGTGATAAGATGAAACAGATGGAGGACAAAATCCAACGTTTGACTAAAGACCTTCATGATTTGCAGTCGACATTACGCACCATGAACGAAAAGTTTCAGGAGGAGACAAAAAAAAACGGATCGAGCGTTGGGAAAACGCCGGCGGACGCAGCTCAGCCTGAAATGAATGAAACAATTCACAACATCCAGACCAAACTGGACCAGCTGGACAATCGGACTCAGGCTCATGATAGAACTCTCGATAGCATCAATAATCACCTGGTTAACGGAGACAGGCATGATGACAGCCATGATGGAGACAGATTCAACAACTTGAAGGAGGAAATCCTGCGCGAGTTGGAAAGCCGGGTTTCTCTGTCCTGCACTGCATGCCAAGCCGGTGTAGAAGACCTGCGGAGAGAGCAGCACAGGGACAGAGAGAGGATCTCAGCTTTGGAAAAGAAGATTAACGACATGGAACAGCGGAACCGCCAGGTTATGGAAGGACTACGTCGGGATCTGAGTCGATCTCAAACCTGCTGCGATAAAATCCGGGATCTTGAGACGAATCTTAGGGATGTGGATAAGAAGATCACGTCGACGTCCGAGACGTGTACCAGCCTCGAGGATCGTTTGGAGAAAGTGCTTCAAGGAATAGGAGGTGATGGAGGAGGACAGATAAGATTGGAGGAAACACTGGAAGACTGGGAAAGACGGATTAACACCACACTGCAGAGGACGGAAGAAAACTGTGCTTACATGGACAACGATTTGAAGGATTTGTTCCAGAACGGCCTCATAGACCTACGCAATGAGTTCAACGCTCACCTCGATGTTCAAGACAACAGAAACACAGATCTAGATGTGGACATCAGGTTCATGAAAGAAACCTTGTTTGAACAGGACAAGCGCTTGTCTCGCTTGGAGAATGCCACGTCTCATATGGATCGGAGAATAAACGTATGCTCTTCATGCTCTGGTTCTAGAAGACCCCCAGGAGGAAGTGGAATTAGACCCACTGATGATACAGATACAGTCAAATCCTTGGAATGGAGGGTTGTCGCCAACGAGGATGAGATCAAGAGATTTGACACAAGGCTCAAAGATCTTTCTGTTTCTGGCGACTCTCTACTGGATAAAGTGATCGATCTTAGCCATGACGTAAGCAAAATCAAAGAGGTGACCGGTGACAACGGGGAAAATTTTACTCGTATCATTAATGAAATTGAGAACTGCCAGTCAGACCTTTGTAGGACGGTGCAAGATGACCTGAGGAAGCTCAAGAACATCACGAACCATGCCATGGACAAGTGGCAAAAAGATGTGAACTACATAAAGGGCAAGGTGGATTCAGGTTGCTCGGATGGGTGCAGCACCCTGCAAGAGGAAGTGAATAAACTTGCAGAGGATGTGCATAAATGCAAGATCTGTTTGGAGACTCCAACAGGACCAGGAACAGAATCAGGAGACCTGGACGGTCATCAGAAACCCCTCGATGGCCACAGTGTAATCAGCAACAACGCTAATCTTGGATCAATCCAGGGAGAGTTATCAGGAGTCATTTTAACCTTCAGCTCCATCAACGACACTCTGAAAGGTTTGGAACACAGCACCCGGAAACACGACAGTGTTATCACCGATCTGGGAAACACGAAGGACAAGATCATCTCAGAGCTCGATAAGATCCAGCAGGAAGTGACGGAGCACATAGAGGACAGTAAGATGCGCTTCGACAACATCGAACGTGACCTCAAGCGTTACTTTGTGGAGAGAACAGGCAACGGCCTCGACAAGAGGATCACCAAACTGGAAGGGGTTTGTGGTCGACTCGATTCTGTATCTGAGAACTTGCAAAAAATCAAAGAGGGACTCAACAAGCACGTGACCGGCCTGTGGAGCTGCGTGAACGGGCTCAACACGACTGTGATCCACCACAGTAGCTTCATTGACACCATGGAGAGCACACATCTGGACAACATCCACGGAAAGATCAAGCAGCTCAACTCCTCAATAATGCATCTTCTCAAGGAGTTCAGGAGCCTGATGGAACACGACTTCACAGGTCTGTCTGTTTTATATCTGTACACACAGGAGGAGAATCAGGAGGACCCTTAAGCACCAGGATCCTTACAGTTTCATCAGTATTGATTATTGTTTATATTTTGCTTAGCTTGGGATATAATCAGCCAATCACAAGCGTGATCATACGACATCATCGCCAGGCTTTCTTTTTCATTTTTACTAAAGGGCATGACAGGAAATACTGTCTTTAGTTACGCAACATTATAATTCAGCAACATTAGAAGAGTTAGCCATTAACGAGCTAATCACCTTAGCTAATTTCAGCGTGATCTCTGCAGCCATTGCTATCTGGCGTTTAAGACCTAGTTACTGTTACCACCCGAAGTTGACTATTTTCCTGTAAAGAATGATGACTTAAATTCCACATTATTTGTAACCGTTTATTCTGGTACAAGCTAAATCTGACTTTCTTTTTTCAATAAACCTGTACAGAGAAGGTGTAATGTTTCTTCATGGTTCCTGCAGTCATTATATAAACAGGAAATAGCTTCACTTCACCCTTTTCTAGATCAGATGTCCAAACACAGGCAGAGACGTTTTTAAGTTGAAGTGGGTAAAAGGTTATTGCTAACACTGAGACTCCTGATTTCAGGTCTGCCTGGACCCCCGGGTCCTCAGGGAGAGACAGGTGAAAGAGGATTTCCAGGACATACAGGACTACCTGGACCACAAGGACCACCCGGTAAACCGGGTGTCGAAGGACCAAGAGGACCACCAGGTTAAAAACAAGTCATTACGAGAAATAAGTAATCAAGCTAAGTTAGTTGTTTCAGTAAATAATGCATGAATTATTAAGATTCCCAGTGTTGTTAATAGTACATTATAAAGGGCAGAAATAAAAATGGAATGAACTTTATACGAGTTTTAAAAGAGAGTAATGTAAATAAACACACTCATAATTCATTTTTTCTGTTTCAGGTCTCAGTGGAGAACGAGGTATGAGCTTTATTTTTAATTTCCCAAAAAAATCCCTCTGGAGCCCTGAGGCTATTTTAGACGTAGCAGATGTGTCTTATCAAGATTAAAACAGAAGCTAAGGGTGTGTGTGTTTGTGTGTGTGTATATATCCTAAAAGACAGTGTTTACTAAACACTGTAACTTTGTGTTACATCGTAAATAGTAGTACGATATTAAAATTCAATTATTTGGTGGAATTTTGTGTTCCAGGTTTCCCGGGCGTTGATGCTAACGTTCCTAAGGTCTCGTTCTCGGCCGCACTCACCAAGCCAATGACGTCATCCGGAACCATAGTGTTCGATAAAATCTTTGTGAATAAAGGAAACTTTTACAATCCACAAACAGGTGAAACTGTCTGTCAGAAGTGAAACTATCGTATATTTATTGTTTTATTATTTGTTATTTAATAAAGGAATATGATTAAATAGTATTTAAAACATTTAAATTCAAAATTTATTTATCAAGATTTTTTGTTAATCATTTGAAGTTTTATTTTATAGTTCATTTTATATAATTTTATAAATTTTATATAGAGCAATGTTTTTACACTTTATTTATTTAATTGTATAATTTAATGTATAAACATTCCCTGTTGTAGAAAAATTATTGTCTTTGAGATGGTAACAGTAACTTCATCACATCACCCACACAAAATAATCGTGGATTATTTTCCTATAGCAGTATTTTTTACCTTATTTATTATATTATTGAAGGCGCTGATCCTGAGCATTGTTCTCGTCCTGCAGGAATCTTCAAGGCTCCTCGGGATGGTCATTACTTCTTCAGTGCTGTTCTGACGGGCCACAAGAACGAGAAGATCGAAGCGGTTCTGTCCAAGTCGAACTACGGCATGGCGCGCGTAGACTCGGCCGGGTATCAGCCCGAGGGCCTGGAGAACAAGCCGGTGGCGGAGACGAAGCCGACGCCCGGATCTTTGGCCGTCTTCAACATCATCCTTCCACTGCAGTCGGACGACACGGTGTGTGTGGATTTGGTGATGGGGAAACTGGCGCACTCGGTCGAACCTCTCACCATGTTCAGTGGCGCTCTGCTCTACGAGGATTACTCATAACCCTGAGATTTGACAACGACGGGCCCGAACCTCGACCTCCCGAGTCACACCGTGGACACGTTCACACACCTTTCTGTGATTCTGTTCTTGTGTGAACTCCTGAATCCAGAAGAGGATTTAATTCAATCGATTATATTTACTCCTTCCTTTTGACCTTTTGGAGACGTGTTTTTTACAGAAACTACTATTTTTGTTTTTTTTTCTTTTTATTATTATTGATATGAAAATGATTTCAGATTTTATATCAATCACGCAGTGTTATGAATCGTTTATCACCAAAGTTTCACTTCCAGTGTAAAAGTAGGCTAAGGCTCGCTACAGGCCATGTGCGATATCTCTAATAATTTCCCCTCACAGTAGTTAATAATTAGCGTTAGGTTTATCATAATATTGTATCTTCTTGTCGTTGAGCGTGGATAAACTTCTGAGCAGTGCCTTGTTTGGGATTCACTAGAAAAAAACTTCTTTTACTAGCTAGCATGTAGCCATGAAGACTTGTAGTCATTTATACACACTTTATAAAGACACAGTAAGAGTGTAAATGAGACAGAATTATCCAGAACAACATTACCAACATTTACCTCAGATGTGTCGGGAAATTACTAAAAGAAAGACTCTACAAGGATAAAATGATGCTGTATTTACAGTTAGCATTGACCGCTAACTCAACTTCTATGTTTTCCACCATAGTGAGAAAATCAGCTCTCAGAAAGTGAAATAAAAAAAAGCTGTTAAAAAACACAAAATGTGGAACAAATTATGCAGCATTAGCTTTCTTGTAGCAAAAAACAAGTTAACTAGCATAGCTAACACTAGCTAGCAAGTCCCACGTGTTCGCTAGCTACCTGTAGCCATGAAAACTGCTTTTGTCGATCTACAAACACAGATCTGACTGTTAATCAGAACATGACAAATTTTCACTGTGAGTTAGCAGTTAGCGCACGTTAGCATTTTAATATGTTCCTCAGTTAGAGAGAAAGTTCTGTCCTCTATTGTGGGGGGTGTCTGAAATGAGAACATTTAGAAGATTGTTGTGTTTATGCTACAACATAATGATGTTAAATATATTGTATACCTGATTAGCTGCACATGCCTAGCGCTCACCTGATAAAGTGTGTGTGTGTGTGTGTGCGCATGTGTGCGTGAGTGTGTGTGCATTTTGCTTTTGCAAAACACAATACTTGTTTTGTGACTGTTAGCATTTAATCCTGCGCATCTTCCAGTCTTTCCGCTGAGCCTCAAAGAAACCTACTCACTCATCTTTCTTACATTATTTTGTAAAAAAAAATATATATATATATATATATATATATATATATATATATATATATATATATATATATATATATATATATATTATGTTGGCTGGTAATGATGGAAACCATCACCATCAATTAACATTAAAGAAAAAAGAAAACTCACAATATAAAAATAATATAACACGTAAAGTGTCACACAAAGATCTGTCAAAGATTTAAAAATGAGGCTTTAATAAAAACAACGAAATACGATTTCAGTGTAAATGCAAAAAAAAGGCAATAAAAATAAATAAATAAATAAATAAAGGGCAATTTTCCAGCTTGTAATTTAAATTAGTTTCACTTCATCTAACATAATCAACATTAAAACACCTATAAGCGACTTTAGCATTAGCATTCTGCTATTATCCCTCAATGCAGCTTTGAAAAAATGCCTACAAAAAAAACAACTATGACTACAACTTTAAAGAGTCGATAAAGGATATTAGCATTAGCATGAAGAGAACATTCTCTTAACTCCAGGTCTGTTAATGTGGAAAATACAAATAGATTCAAACTGACATACACAATACCTTCAAAACAAATCAAGTACAACTTTAAAGAGACAAAGAATATGATACATATGAAGCCAAACGATAACAACTTTAAAGGGCTGATGTTTTAATCAACATTAAAACATCGAGATTCTCCTATCATGCTTTTCAACTTTAAAGTGCCTATAACGAGAATTAGCTTTAGCACTAGCATTAGCATCTTTGTGTGACCAGGTTTGCTAATGAGACACAAAGAAAATGCTTAAAGCTGAAAGTCTAAGAAATTACAGCACAGGTTTAAAGTGCCTATAAAGAGATTTAGCATCAAGGACAAATAGAACAGTGTTTTAATTTTTGTTTGTTTCTTTGTTTGTTTTAATGAAATATGCCAAAGCGATGTCCGATTTCATCACTAACTGTTTGTAAACTGAAACTCGGATATGAAAGATTAGATTTGTACTAACCCTCGCCGTGTGATGGAGCAGTATGTCATGTTGCTCTCGCTGTTTTGCTTTACCAGCTGTTATTATTATTATTATTGTTATTATTATTATTATTATTATTATTATTATTATTATTATTTTGACTATTTCCCTCAGAAAACATGTTCACTTTGTAAACTGCAGTCGAATAGCTGAAACACACGTGGCGTGTGACATGGCTCCTCACGGTTTATCCTGTGACTCTGAATGTGTTTGTTGGCAGCACATGTGTTAAATAAAGATATTTAATTTTACACAGCTCCGCCTCTCTTGGGCGTGGCCATGGGTCTGTGGTGGGTTTAAATCAGCTGAATGACGTCGTTCAACTTTCAAACTGAGAAAGAACCAAATCACAGAGTTAACGTTTCCTTCTCCATGAAAAGTCCTGGAAAAGTCCTGGAAAAGTGCGGCAATATTCCATTTCCTTTTCTACATTTTGGAAAATTATCAGAAAATGAGTGATAATTTAAAAATAAACATTTAAATGTAAAACTGATCTTAGTTCAGACTTTTAAAATTGTCCATGTCTTGGTTTAGTGGACAATATGACTTGTTTATTAATTTAAAAAAATATATTTTATTAACAATAATAATAATTAGCATTAAGAATAAAGAGAACATGCTCCAAAATTGTTAAGGTGGAAAATACTTATTGTACACAATGTAGAGTAATTTAAAGCGACTGTAAGGAAGATTAGCATCAGGATTAGCCTGAAATAAGGCTTACTGAAAGTGAATGAATTCTTTTACATTATAAGGAATTAGTTACTTTCTTTGTTCTTAGTGAAAACACAAAGTTAATTAGCTCATTAGCAGATTATTCTGTCATTAATATCTCATTAGAACCGCTAATTACTCAATTAGCTAGCAGGCTAGCAGGTCCCAATCCCTTCATGCATGTTGTAAAGTGTAAAAGTTACAGTGTCTCGTATTCTCTGTGACTCAGTATATGTACACACACACACACACACACACACACACAGTGTCCCAAAACCAGCACGTTTACAGTTAGAATAGAGTGCGTAGGCGTTTGGGACGCAGCCGTCGATCCTGTAACCCGAGCAGAGCCGCAGTGTGTTCGTTAAACGGGAAAGAAAGAAAGAAAGAAAGCAGCTCGGCTCAGTAAAACATGACGGCGAGTGAGTTTTCACAGCTGTTCGTATTTAAAAACTCTCCATACGAACTCTCAGATAAAACACACACACACATGCACGCACGCACACACACAATCAAACGTGTTGCAGACGGAAAACGCTCGCTTTTGTTGCTTTTGTACACACACACTCTGGATTTTCCAGTGTGAGAGCCAGAAGAGTCATTTATGGAAAGAGAAATGTCTCTGTATGAATATCACTAACACACACACACACACACACACACACACACACACACAGGAAAATGATTAGGACATGCTCTGTGTGTGTGTGTGATATTAGTCAATTCACAAAGATTTTGAGTTTTTACAGGTTATTATGAAATATAATGAAATTACACATATAACATCAATATAAAAATATCAACATAATAAATATAAATATGAAATATAGACATTTCAATATTGATTGGAAATGCGCTGCTGTTTTGTTGGTGGTTCTTTTATTTGATTTAAAATAATGTCTTAAACCCCATGATATCAAATCCAGGGACGAGACGATATTTTATAACATCTGAAATGGCTATAAAGGTAAAGATCGCCATGACATCACAGTAATGTTACATCTTCACCGCTGTGTGATATACATCTCCTCTCATTTAATCAGGACTCGTTTCCATAGCGACAAACACAACAGTGAAACGGATGCACTGATGCCTATTATAGCTAGCGGTTAGCTAAGCTGTTGTTCAGATTAGCATATTTAATTGGTTTTAAGATGATGATGTCATATCCTGTCTGATTTATGCAGTGAAATTGCAGGATTTGCAGTTAAACCTGATTGTTAAATGGAGTTTAATGTGGATGTAATGAAGATTGGACATCGCAGCAGCAATTTATTAACGCAACAATGCATCACTTCTCCATGTGTATTACTGTTAAGAAGAAAGTGACAGTGTGTGTGTGATGTCATAGTGAACTGAAAACACTCTGCTCTATTCTCCCCAGCTGTGTAAACGTGTGTGTGTGAGGAGGATGATGGTGATGATGAAGTTTGTGTTCCAGTCAGAGACGACACATTAGGATTTTTTTGGGGGGTTCTTTTTATTTTTGTTTAATTAAGATTCTTCATTGAACATAATACAGATGTGAATTCAACTTTAATTAAATTAAATTTCTAACGGACATTTGTACACTTTACACACCGAGATCACACAAACACACTACATCATATTAAAAAGTATCTTAAGATATTTTAGACTTTATTCTTTATTATTTCTTCCGTTTTCATTTTATTTTTGTTCAACCTCTTTGTTAATTATTTCTTTTGTTTTTATTTGATTTTATACTTTTATTTCTTATGCACTTTCCTCATTATTATGATGGAACTGAAGCAACTGTGTGCGTGATGTTAAGATGCTGAACGCAGAACAAAAGCGGTTTTATGTTTATTTTAATACTTTTTCTGAATATTTGTGTAGAATTTCTCACATGTATTCAGTGAAATGTAAAGAACAGATGAATTGATTAAAAAAAACACTGGATATTTAAGACTTTGAATTGGCTCTTTTTCTTTTCTTTTTTAATAAATATCTCACACTGAGATTTCACTGGGAAACGTTTTGGTCAGGTTTGTCTGTACAGAGTCACATCAGCTCGCTAATTTACTAGCTAGCCTAATAGCTGATTGGCGGGCTAATAAGTTCACTCAATATTTATTTAGCTGGTATTTGGATAAATTGCTTAAAGTAAGTAAGTAAGTAAATTAGTGACATCATCATCAGTGCGCAGGGAGAAAGAGAGAAAGAAAAAAAAAAAAAAAAAGAGTTGGAGGAACTAAATATTCATTGAAATATAAAAGTCCCTCATCTGACCCTCTTCCCCTTATGCCCTTAAAAGGGAACTCAACTAAGGGCAAGTGCACAAGGGTGTGTTATAAGTGAAGATTTGGAACAAGGCCCAGACACCTGCTTCCAAATGAACGCCTCTTTACCGTAAAGATTATATATTGATGTGGTTAAAGCTTCTGATCGGCAGGAACGTGGCGTTTAAACCGCACGTGATTTTCCTGAACATCTGCATCTCCAGCTCTGTTTTCACTGAAGGATCCCGTCGTAGCCGTGAACGCCGCATTTCTTTCCCGCAATCTGGCAGCCAAATGTGAGCGCTTCCTGTAAAGACCCTCCTGCAGGAGCGGAAAACAACAACACTTCATTCATTCATTCGCACAGTTTTAATTCCAAACACATGAACCTTATTTAATTTAACCTAAATTAAACCTAATTTAATTCCAAACACATGAACCTTAAACCATGTCTGTTTTTCCACACAGCTGTGTGGGCATGGCCCTCCGCAAATCTGCATATTCAGGAGAAACGCATGATTGACAGGTGTTTCGTTAATAAGCATCACATCACTGACACTAAAAATTCTGAGCTTTGGTTCTCAGTGATGATGTTTAGGGTCGCAGTAACACTAGCCAAATTAAAAGGACCAATCAGTTTCCTGGCTCATGAATATGTAATTAGAGGCAGACTGTGATTCCCTCTAGTCAATCAGAACCATTTCATTGTTATGATATAAAGGTAATAAACACCCTGTGTGTGTGTGTTATTGTTACCACCGTGAAGGTGATTATTTTCCTATAACAGCTTGCCACAGTGTGGTTTATTCCAAATATTAAATGAGTTATTACCGTTAGACAGGGTGTAAATGACCGAGGCGTTAAAAGTGTCTCCAGCTCCGAGTGTGTCCACCAGTTTCTCAGGAGGAAAAGCATCAGAGTGCACTACAGTACCATCAGGACCCATCGCATCGGCACCTTTCTCGGCCCAGGCACAGATCAACACGGCCCTGAACACACGCGCTCACATAGAAACCATCACACAGAACTGACACTCAATCTGAATCTCCTGTTCACACACCCTTTACTCCATATTAAAGTCTGACTTTAGATCGGATTTAATGGGCTCTTGAATAATTTTTTCCCCTGACTCACACACAGAGTGCACTTTCACTTTATAAAAACAGGGCTTTAGGACAGATTTTAAAATAGATTTTATTGCGAAGCTGGAAAGGAGAAGAATAGCTCTCTAGTGACATCTAGTGGAAAATAAAATACATCACTGCTCTCTGATAACCTGCAGACCGCTTTAGAAATAAATCTAATTCCACTATCAGTTAAACTCCAGGTGAAGTCTGTCTTCATTCAAACACATAAAACAACATTTTATTACACGAAAACAGAAACCTGATTATATTTTCCCTGTAGAGCCAACTGTCCCGGGTACAAAACCCCTTTCCGATGAGCATTAAACCAAATACCTCTTAAACAGAGTAACACTATAAATGTGTACAAAAAAAGAGGAAAAATGACAAACACTGTTAACTTGAACGATGTTAATTGTGCAACTGTGTTAAAGTGTATGAACAGGATATTGATTTCAGAGGTATATTTCTTACCCGTCTTTCACTTGGCTGTAAAACCCCTTCACTGCACTGGACGCCGACTGAAACCCGAAATGCAGCGCCACGTCTTTACTCACAAACACCTGCACCGCACACAGGAGGACATACATACCTACATCTCTAAAATATTTAACTATAACTATAATTTACTATACTGTAGTGAAATCGGACTGTAGTGAAGTGGGACTGTAGTGTAGTCAGACAGTAGTGTAGTCAGACAGTAGTGAGGTGGGACTGAAGTGAAGTCAGACAGTAGTGAAGTCAGACAGTAAAGTTGGACTGATGGGAGGTGGGACTGTAGTAAAGTCGGACAGATGTGAAGTGGGACTGATGGGAGGTGGGACTGATGGGAGGTGTTACTGATGAGAGGTGGGACTGATGGGAGGTGGGACTGATGGGAGGTGGGACTGTAGTGAAGTCGGACTGTAGTGAGGTGGGACTGTAGTGAAGTCGGACTGTAGTGAGGTGGGACTGTAGTGAAGTCGGACTGATGGGAGGTGGGACTGTAGTGAAGTCGGACTGTAGTGAGGTGGGACTGATGGGAGGTGGGACTGTAGTGAAGTCGGACTGATGGGAGGTGGGACTGTAGTGAAGTCGGACTGATGGGAAGTGGGACTGTAGTGAAGTCGGACTGTAGTGAAATCAGACTGTAGTGAGGTGGGACTGATGGGAGGTGGGACTGTAGTGAAGTCGGACTGATGGGAAGTGGGACTGTAGTGAAATCAGACTGTAGTGAAATCGGACTGTAGTGAGGTGGGACTGATAGAGAGGTGGGACTGTAGTGAAGTCGGACTGTAGTGAGGTGGGACTGATGGGAGGTGGGACTGTAGTGAAGTCGGACTGAAGTGAGGTGGGACTGTAGTGAAGTCGGACTGATGGGAGGTGGGACTGTAGTGAGGTGAGACTGTAGTGAAGTCGGACTGTAGTGAGGTGGGACTGTAGTGAAGTCGGACTCTAGTGAGGTGGGAATGATGGGAGGTGGGACTGTAGTGAGGTGGGACTGTAGTGAGGTCGGACTGATGGGAGGTGGGACTGTAGTGAAGTCGGACTGTAGTGAGGTGGGACTGTAGTGAAGTCGGACTGATGGGAGGTGGGACTGTAGTGAGGTGGGACTGTAGAAGGTGGGACTGTAGTGAGGTGGGACTGTAGTGAAGTCGGACTGTAGTGAGGTGGGACTGTAGTGAAGTCGGACTGTAGTGAGGTGGGACTGATGGGAGGTGGGACTGTAGTGAGGTGGGACTGTAGTGAGGTCGGACTGATGGGAGGTGGGACTGTAGTGAGGTGGGACTGTAGTGAAGTCGGACTGTAGTGAGGTGGGAATTATGGGAGGTGGGACTGTAGTGAAGTCGGACTGATGGGAGGTGGGACTGTAATGAGGTGGGACTGTAGTGAAGTCGGACTGATGGGAGGTGGGACTGTAGTGAAGTCAGACTTGTAGGTGGGCTGTAGTGAGTCGGCTGTGGGAGGTGGGTGTATGAGGTGGCTGTAGTGAAGTGGACTGATGTGGAGGTGGGACTGTAGTGAAGTCGGACTCTAGTGAGGTGGGAATGATTGGAGGTGGGACTGTAGTGGTGGGACTGTAGTGAGGTCGGACTGATGGGAGGTGGGACTGTAGTGAGGTGGGACTGTAGTGAAGTCGGACTTGTGTGAGTGGGAAGGGTGGGACTGTAGTGAAGTCGGATGATGGGAGGTGGGACTTAATGAGGTGGGTTGGGTGGAGGGGGGTGGTGTTGTAGTGTGAGTCGGACTGATGGGTGGGATGTAGTGGTGGTGGAGTGGACTGTGGATGTAGTTTGTGGGGGTGGCTGATGGGGTGGGACTGGGGGTTTAGGTGGGACTGTAGTGAAGTCGGACTGATGGGAGGTGGGACTGATGGGAGGTGGGACTGTACCACGTCTCCATGGGGGAAGAGCTGATAGAGAGAGTGGTGGGTTTTCTCGATCTCCACGGAGATGGTGATCCTGTTCTTCTCTTCCTGTGTGGCGTTGTAGCTTTTCACCTGTTCGATCATCTTCACCTGTTCATCAGCGTTACGAGCCTGAACACACACACACACACACTCACTCTCTCTCTTGTTTCTGTCAATCATTTTAAACACATTTCACTGTCAATAAAAAACAAAAGATCATTTTCACCTCAAAGTGAATCCACTGATATTGACTGAGATCCAGCTGTGAGAAATCATCTGCACAAACATCAGGCAGGTTTCTGATTCAACAGAGATGGGAAATCAGGAAACTCATCTCTCTCACACACACACACACACACTCACTCACACACACACACACACACACACACACACACACGCACACACAGAGCTTTAAATATAAACGTGGGGGCTAAAATTTCTGCTCCACTCCTAAGAGAGATCTTTAAAATATAGCTCTTTTTAATTTTGTTTTATTTAGTTATAATTAAGTATTAAGTATTATTACTAAAATGTACTTTAATAAAGTATTGAGTAGAGTGTAGTGTTCGTCTAACATGAGTCATAGAAACATGAACAGTTTTATTCAAATATTAAGTGCTTTTAATAGTATTACTGCGCAGTACTATAAAGATTAATATTTAAAGAATTGTTATTAATTATAATTATTATTAATTGTTTTCACTTGAAGAGGCTGTGTGTGTGTTTGTGTTTTTATGTCTGATAAACAATAAGCATTTTCAAAAACAAACAAAATAATTAGATTTAAAATTAAATATGAAATTATTATTTCAATTAGGAAAAAATGTAGCATATGAATTAGCATATTGATTAGAACATTGTTAATTCGAGTGAATTAAATTCAGCTCCACTGCAGGCTTTTAATAAACTTCTGTGGTTGTTTTTTTTGTTTTTTTTTTAGCAAAATCCTTCATGATGCCGTGTCACAAAGACATCATACAACACCACAATACTGACGTACAGTACTGAATAATGCTAAATAATGCTAGCTAACCAATGCTAGCCATGTTACGTTAGCTAACAGGTATAAACCTGTTCTCCTCTGGAATATCGTGGATTAGCGCATGCCTACAGAGGACTGATCACTATGTATTAGCGTTCGATGGTCATGTGATTGTTGAGATTATTTCTGATTATTAGTATTATTATTATTATTATCGTCTTACGTGTCATAGAGAACCACGGTGCGAGAACCTGACTTTTGACAAACAATACAACACGCACACGGCGTCTCGCCACACTGCTGCCACGCTACACCAGAAATATCCACACCGCGGCGGCTAAAATCACCCACAATGAAGCTAACAAAATAGAGAAAAGCACAAGGTCAGGTTTATTAAGTTAGCACACGCATCACTGCGCCACCTAGTGCTGACGTGGATAAGCGCAGTGAGATTATTCACCAGGGTGTTCCTGTTTTGCAAACTCGCTAACTTCCCTTCAGTGTGCACTGCTTGAGTGTGCACTTTCAAGGGGATGAGCTGCAGCTAAAGTGATTTCCCTCTCAGATTTACTCCCTGAACTCGCTCGTTAACTCACTAACATGCTAGCATCGCTAGTGTTCTAATTAACTAGTAGAGTACTATTTCACAAACAGACTACCTTGCTAACTAGCCACTGTGCTAACTAACTAATTTGCAGAAACCGGTTTACTACTAAAGATTTGGGGTTTTTTATGCCTTTTATCTATCAATATGAGCAAATGTATTTGCTAATATTGCTAATAATATATTGTTGTTTTTTATTACATTTAAGTCTCTGACCAACTAAACTCAATATCGTAAAATATTAGTGTTTTTATTTATTTTTATTCTGATCATTTGCTATCACACATATTAGCCAGCTTAATTTTCTTTTTGTTAATTATCTAGCTAGCTTACTAACTAGCACAGTGCAGCCCCATTAGTGCTTTGTAAAGTATTTTACTAGCTTACTAGCAACCGATCTCTGTAACTAGCATGCTAATCTAGCAGTTTTTCTGATTACACACTGTGACATCACCACTGACTTCATCCTCATCTAAGTTTATGTAACGATCTTCACAGAACGGCCCTTATGATGGACAAGTGCACTCAATCAAGGAGAAGTGGACAAGGGCGCATGATGTTTCTCTTCAGATATCTGGACAGCAAGCAAGAAAGCGTATACGTGCACACGCGTGCACACACACACAAACACACACACACAGACACACACACACAGACACAGACACACGCATGCATGGGCACACGCACACACACAAACCTCTTCATACTCAGGATGGTGCGTGAGCCTCTGGTCTGGTTGCCGATGACGATGGCGGTGGGGCATGAGCACTGAGCATGCTCAGTAACAAGAGACACGTCAATGTGGTACATTTTAAAATCATTCAGGATGAAGCTGAAGTGAACAAAGTATTTAAGAGTGTGTATACACACACACACACACACACTCTAAAAAAAATCCCTGTATAAAGTACCCAGTGCTCAGCATGGTATGGTACAGCATGGTACAGGGGTTAAACGAATAAGAGAACTTACTCAGAAATTGGTCCTGTAGCCAGAGAACCCATGAAGGCACAGGGAGCACCAAGCAGAGATAGAACCGTGCAGGAGTTTGAGGCGTTCCCACCTCGCTGCCACCTCTGGGACACACAACTGCAACACACACACACACACACACACAAAGTATTTAATGTAGTTCTGTCTATACACGAGCTCTGGTCGGAAAATCAGATCATTTTAACATAAATTCAGTTTAAAGTTGTTCTAACAGTATAAGTCACTCTGTGACATTATCAGTGACATCAATGGACGACGCTGGAAAGGGGCGCGGGCGGCGGGGGGGGGGGGGGGGGGGCGGGCGGGGAAAGTTTTTTTTTTTAAAAAAGTTTATGAGGTGTTGGTGATATAAAAGATAATATATGTATTGCCACACTTTTCTGAGATCAGACCTTCAGTTATTTCAGATCCAAACGTTTGCAAAAGCTGCATAAGTAGAAGGGTTTAATAAACCTTTATAACAGTGTATAATGAGTTATAACAGTATCACACTGTTAAGTCTTTGCATGGCGCATTGTGCACATTGCTAACTGGGGCTCATAGGTTTAAATAGCTTGTTAGCCACATTAGCTTTGCAGTGCACAAGCTACACTCCAGCAGTAATGCCCTGACCCCTTCCTCATGCACACAGCACTGAGAGCTGTACTTTAACCCTGCAACCGTCTCACTCCTGTCTTCACTGCGCCGTTAGAGACAGGATTACATTATATTATTCCACTCTTCTATTCAGTAAATAAACCTGGTGTCCGTGTCCTCTTCCGGAAATTTATCCACCACGTTAATGATGTCCAAACACACCAATCCGACACATAGGATCTTCTTCTGCTCCATGTTTTACACTATGTGTGTGGTTTGATAAGAGGACCATGGACTGGGGATAGGTGAACGATGCCCTGCTCTGATTGGTCAAAAGGCAGGAAGGACGGAAGTCTGCGTATGAGTGCGTTCAAAGCGCTCTGAATTTCCTACTTCCGGGTTGAAGCGGCTGTAATTTTACAATTAATGTGTTTTTAAATAAACTAATAATATTTTTGCGGCACATTATTATTATTATTATTATTATTATTATTATTATTATTATTATTATTATTATTATTATTATTATTATTATTATTATTATTATATTCCCTACTGAAAAAAACAGCTAACGCCAGCCTAGGCTGGTTGGCTGGTCTTTGCTGGTTTAAGCTGGATGTTTCAGATGTTTTAGATGGTAGCTGGGTCAGCTGATCTCCCAGCCTGGCAAAGCTGGTGTTCAGATGGTTTTAAATGATGGGTCAGCTGATTTCCCCATCAAGCTGGTGTTCATCTTACCTATTTACTAATTAGATTGTTTTATTAGTTCTATCTACTGATAAGGGTAATTACAAGGGTAGTCAGACAGGCGTGGTAGCATAGCTTAACTACTTATTTCAGTTGTTAATAATCTAAATTATATCGGAAAATTCTACAACAAAATGATTAAACTGGATGCAAAAATAAATTAGAACATATAATCAGTAGCATGCTGTGAATCATACCAGATTAAAATATTGTCTGAACAAATACATTCAGCATAAATTGTCTGACCAATACAATTTGAAAATTTCAGTATTCAATAGACTTGTACACAAATTACAAGTGAAACAGACATAGTCTTTATATAATAATAAATACACAGCAGCAGATGCCAACAATTTTGCTATTTTTTCTCCACAACACACAGTTAGAAATGACTGACTTTGCCTGTTCTATAAATGGTTTCAGGTAGACTTGCAGAGCTGGTTCTCGTTTTCCAAACCAGAGACCAGCAAGGATTACATGCTTAAATCTAATTTTGGGGGGCAGTTAATTCCAATGTTTTTTTTTTTAAAAAAATTAAATTTTTAAAAATTTTTATTAAAAAAAATTTTGGTTTTATACATAGATTAAATTGAAAAAGTTAACTGAAAATATTTCAAATCTGTATGGCCTGTCAATTTCTATAGCTAAGGTGCTCTAGAATTTCTGGATTTTCCAGAATGTTCTGAATCTGATTTTATTAATCTTCTGTTCATTGCTGATAATAATATTAATAATTGACGTATTATATGACTATATTGTTTTAGTCATTATGAGCTAACTGTATTTAATATTTTATAATTAAAATAATCAGATCCATTATTTATAATTAAATAATATTAAATCTTATAATCAGTATTATAATATTTATGCTTACAATTAATAACAGTATAATGTTTATTCAATCAAATTTTCTTTATTATTTAATTGCTTTTTCAATTGTTAGTAATGAACAATGAGGTAGTTGTTAGAACATAAATGCTATTGCGTGTGCGATATTCTGACAGACACAAACATATAGTTCCCACAGAACTATGGCGCACGGTGGCTTAGTGTTTAGCACGTTTGCTTCACACCTCCAGGGTCGGGGTTTGATTGACTCTGTGTGTGCGGAGTTTGCATGTTATCTCCATGCTGCGGGGGTTTCCTCCGGGTACTCCGGTTTCCACCCCCAGTCCAAAGACATGCCTGGTAGGCTGATTGGCGTGTCTAAATTGTCTGTAGTGTATCAATGGGTGTGTGAATGTGTGTATGTGAATGTGTGCCCTGCGATGGATTGGCACCCTGTCCAGGATGTACCCCACCCTCCTGGAATAGGCTCCAGGTTTCCCGTGACCCTGAAAAGGATTAAGCGGTATAGAAGATGGATGGATGGATGATTCTCTAACAACAAAAGTGGGCGTGTCTGTCGCAATGAGTAAGATGGGTATACACGGCACCTTTTATCACTATGGACTGTAAATAGATGTCCAATTTTGTTTTTATTTCTGAGTAACTTGTACATATTATGAAGTACATTTTGTTGCGAATGAATAGTTCACCTAAACACAAAATCACTGAGTAATAAAAAATTGTTGGGTATAATATTGTTACACATTCACTTCACTGAGTGAAGTTATATCTCACTTTAAGCTTGCCTCACACCTCCAGGGTGATCCCACCGTGGCTGTGTGTGTGGGGAGTTTGCATGTTCTCCCTGTGCTGTGGGGGTTTCCTCCAGGTACTCCGGTTCCTTCCCCCAGTCCAAAGACATGCATGGTAGGTTGATTGGCATGTCTAAAGTGTCTGTAGTGTATGAATGGGTGTATGAATCACTGTGCCAAGTTGTCAACTTGTCTTGACTCAGTCTTGACACTGGATCATGGCGGTCACCGGGAAGTGAAAGCGAGGCTGATGCTGCGCAAGTCCCACTCACTACAATCCAATTCAAATGTAAGTCAAGTTCCAGTTTATGTTCTCCATAATGGAGGCAGAAATGGAAGCTTCAGACTCCGTCGAAATCGACGGACGTACTCCTGTGTGTGTGTATATGTGTGTGTGTATGTTTGTGTATAATCATTGTCGTCTGTTTGGTTGCAGGTCCATGTTTTCTTAAAGACAATGGAACCGCCTCACACATGATGAGAGAACACCTGATGAGATGCCCAATACTAGCTCAGAGGGCAACAACCCATCTCTGAATAAAGTATCAAAAAACCATTATGAAATAAAGCATGGCATGGTATATTAGTGTAACTGTCACACCTTTTCAAACCACTTCTTCTAGACTTCCCAGTCCATTTATTTAAACATATGCATACATCAAAAAAGTTACCCCCCATAAGGTTAATATTAGTCCCTTATTAAAAAATATGTTATGTCATATGTTTTACATGACAATTTTCCTCTCTCTCTCTCTCTGACCCTCAGAATTAAGCAGACAATTTGCTGCTGCTCATTTAGAGATTTTGTCATCATTTTCTCCCATGTGTAACCCAAGTAATGTAATATTTTGACTAATTTACTAATTTTTTTTTTACCAAAAAAAGTCATTAGATCACATTAACTAATTGATATGAAATCATGTTACACCTACCACTAGCTGTGAGAGACAGACATACGGGCTGTTGAATGTATTAAGCTGATTAATTTATTTCATGCAAAAAAAACATTCCAGTAAAAAACAAAACAAAACAAAAAAAAACAGAAAACATGGGTTGTGACCATAGGACAAGATCTAGGACATTTAGTTGGTAGAACCTTTTTAACTGACTGTACGCCTATCCCTCACAGCCTTGTTTTCAATTGCAGTTGCAATTGAAAGTGTGAATTGTTGTAATACTAGGAGCCCACGGGTCCAGTGGGTCAACAACAACTTCCCCCACCTCTGGTCGACGGAGACCCTTACAGGACTATTTAACCCCAAAATGAAAAGTCTGTCATTATTTACTCACCCTCATGATATTCTAAACCTGTATGACTTTCTTTCTTTTGTGGAACACAAAAGAATAATTTTTGAAAAAATATCTGCGATGTTTTTTTTTCATACAATCAATGGGGATCAGAAAAATCACTACAATTATTAGCATTTAAATGGCCCTAAATTTAAGATGTGCAAATCCCCATTTAACATTTTCTGTCTTGAAGATCCACATAGGAGAAAACATCTGGCTCAGAGAAGAGGTGTGGAAGAAAATTAATTCAGCTGCCAAGGATTCTCTTTTTGTCAAAGAGATGGCTGTGGCATTGTGGGGGACAACCACTTTAAAAAACAAGTGTGTCAGGAAAGGAGTGTCCTACAAATACATTTTCTGCAAAGCCTCCCTTGACACTCTTTAAGCTGCAAGTTTTGAGAGGTAATCTAATTTTTCTATGCATTCATGCATGTATGTAAACATAATCAATTTTGTTAAAGAGTTTTACGTTAGTTGATATTTTTAGTTTGATATTTTTTTTACATTAGTTGATATAGTTTTAATATTTGTAAAATCTTTTATGTTCAGAAATCTTTACTCATATTCATTCATACTCATCTAATCACTTATCGATCGGTTCAAAGTTCCTCAACTCTAAAACAGAAAACTTTAGACGATGAAAAATCTTTTATCAGGAGTGAAGTTAAACAGGAGGTGAGTCAGCTCTTCTAGAACCGAGTCACTTAACACTGTGACTTATCATTTAAGTTCATCATTTTAAACAATCCTTATTTATAATATAGTTTATTTATAATAAATATTCACTTTATTCACACTTGATCATAAGTTTTTCACGTGGTGATGTGAATAATAGTATATGTGATGGCCACATGTGAAAATAAGAACACACACACATACACACACACACACACTACATGTGGAAAATAAATTGCATGTGTGTTTTCTGTAAAGTTTTTTCCCCCACACATTAAAGCAAGCAGACTTGTGAAAGTGCACATAGATGGGATTAGACCTGATCCACTGTAGTGACGGAAGTTAGACGGGTGTTATATTTACACTGAGAGGTGAGACAGGTTCCTGAAAGCAGCAGGCCTGGGTGTTAAATCTTGCTCTAAATGTTGTGTGCTGTTTCCATGGAGATGAATTCAACACTACACTACAGACTGTGTGTTTCAGTGCAGCAAAGTGGATCAGTTCTGTCTCTCCCAGACACCTCTCTCTGATTTATCCTGGGAAAAGTGCAGCGTGAGTCCTTCTGATCATTACACACTTTTTACTTCACAACCTGATGTTATATTTCATTTATCTAACAAATTAGAGCTGTTTATACTCGAATATTCCATCTACACACACACCCAAACCAGGTCTTATTAACACACAGCACTAGTTTCATTTATTCATTTATTTATTTGTTTATGTATTTATTTATTTATTTTCATTCAGGCTACAGAGATTTACATTAAATCCAGTAAATAAAAGTGAGCGATTCAGCTTAAACTCTTACACTGAAAAAAACCCTGCATTTAACGAAGAATTTGTGCTTTAATGGAGCTGAAAGTAATGAAGAAAATAACGAATAAAGGCTACAGAGAAAGAAGGACAGGAAGATAAATGAAAGAGAAAAAAAGGGATTAAAAGAGAGACAGAGACAGAGAGAGAGAGAGAGAGAGAGATGTTTATATTTCAGAATACAGTTCCTTCATAGTGAAAGTGTTTGTGAATAAACGTGAACTGCATGCCAATTTATTCCCAGTCATAACAAAACATATAATTTCTTTAGTATATTCTCTAATAAACATTAACATGGATGTTTTCCAAAAACTATTCATGTATGTTTTATAGATAAGTATATTATAAAATTTATTTTCCATATGGGAAGCGAGAAAGGAAGAAGGAAAAAAGAAGGGAAAACAAATAGGAAAAACGGGAAAGAGAGGGAGAAATACAGGGGGAAAAGAATGAGGAAGAGGAGGAAAGGAAAGAGAAAGAAAGAAGGTTGGACGGTTCCCACACCCTGAGTAGACAAAGGAACCCGGGGTGTTTTCCTGTCAGAGGTCCCAGATAAGAATGTGGATTAAGCTTCCCATCAGCAGACTGCAGAACGGAACTGCAGAACAGAAAGGGGCGGAGCCTGTAACAGATTATGGATACATGTTGATGAGATGAGGTACAGCAAAATTGTGGAATGTAAAGACGAGGTGTAATGATGATCTTCTGGATTGAGTATTAATCCCTGCTTCTCTTTCTCTGGATGTTCAGATGTCTGAAGGAGGTGGTGAGGAGACGAAAATGACGACGACGATGAAGATGAAAAGGAGTGCAGTGGCTGAGGGCCGTCTGGAGGTTCTGCAGATCTACAAGCTCCTGCAGTTATTGCGGGAGAGAAATAAAACTCAGGTGGAGAAGATGGTGCGTCTCGGTGTGCCCAACCTCATCAATATGACAGAACCGAGCGAGGGAACCGGTGTCCTTCACCTGACCGCCATCTCCAACGACCTGGACACAGCTGAGTTCCTCCTGTCTCTAGGAGCTCAGCCTGATGTCCAGGATAAGAGAGGACGCACTCCGGTCATACTAGCCGCAGAACTAGGCCATGACGCTATGCTGGCTCTCCTGGCAAAGAACCACGCCGACATGAACCTGGTGGATAACGAGGGGAAAGGTGCGCTGGGTTCTTTATACTTTAGGAGATATTTATTATTATAATTTTTGTAATTTTTTCTCTCCTGTCTGTCTCACTGTGTAGGAGTGTTGTTTTATTGCATCTCCCCGTCGCAAAGGCACACACGCTGCCTGCAGGTGGCGCTCAACAGCAAAGCCGACGTCAACAACGTGTCCTACGCAGGGAAACCGGTGTTCCTGGTCGCCTGTGAACACGCCGAGCGGTGCGAGAACATCTGCATCTCGATTTTAGAGAGCGGAGCCGACCCTAACGCCACCGATCAGGTCTCTCTTTCTACTAAAAGTGTAAATCTCAGCAAACACCATTTTCCAACATGAATATTTACGATATTTAAACCCTCTGAACTAGTTTTAGACAGCTGATACTACCTTGTTTATGATCACAAAACCCGAACCAATCACAGAACAATATGATAATATACGCTAATTATTAGAAAGCAGAGGAAAATATTGTCGTAAAATTAAAACCAGAGTATCTTATTCTCTCTAAACAAAGAAATATTTATGTCTTAACATGATTCATTATTGTCATTCAAACTCACCAAGAATATAGGAAAATGCAGTTTTGCATATTTTTGCATATTCATATATATTTGTAGATTCTGGCATTTTTAATAAGGATGACGGTGTAAGAGAAACTATATTGACTTTTATTCGTCTTTGTGCGTATGGGTGTGTACAGGTAACAGGGCGGACGGCTCTGATGGAGGCGGCGAGGGGGGGCTCAGTGGCGTTAGTGAGACACATCCTGCAGAGAGGAGGAAACCCAAACATGGCGGATAAACAGCAGCAGAACGCCACCCAGCTCGCCGCGGCCGGAGGATTCTTCCAGGCAAGAGACTGTAAAATATTAAAATACTGTGCTGGGATTCTTCTTCATATATTCTGCATAGCTACCTGATTATTGTTGTTGTTGTTGTTATATTGTTTTTATTATGATTCTTTGAAAAAATAATAAGTAATGTTGGAGCTGTGGATGACCAGGCGGATTATTTAATAATATACCATTATTAATATTAGGATGTTGTTGTTTATTAGGTGTTGCGGGTGTTGTCAGCATACCAGGCAGATTTCAGTGCGGTGTGTGTGGAGGGAAACTCGGCTCTGCATCTGTCTGCAGCTGGAGGTCACACTGAGTGCTGCAGGTTTCTGGCACAGAGAGGTGTGTTACAGAGAATCAGTTCTGTCATTAATCACGCTCTCTCTAACTGTAACTAACAAGATTAATCTACTTCACCTCCAGGATGCAACCCGATGCTGAAGAATATGAACGGTTTGGTTCCACGTCAGATCGCAAAAGCACACAGCCACAAGGCGGCGCAGAAGGAGCTGCAGAAGGCAGAGCGATTGTTTAGAAAGTTCTCCAAACCTGGCGCGGTTAATCCCAATGAGCTCTGGGCTCTCACGCTGCATGACTGGTCATGTGAACATGAAGAAGCGTTGAGGAAAGCCTTCCAGCTCGCCCAGGAGACTGACACCTCTGTGGAGAAAGTCTCGAGGGAGAAGTTTGCATACGTCCTGCAGGAACATCATGCTCCCGTAGATCAGGAACATCTGCAGAAGATCATCGCTGACCACGACAAGAAGTATGAAGGTGTGATTAACATCAGCGATTTCTTCAAGGGACTGCAATACCTTCACAAAGCATTCGTCCTTTCATCCTACGAGCCCAAGACGAAGAAGAAGAAGAAGAAAGGCAGAAAGGGTGGGAAAGGGAAGTCGAAGAAAGGGAAGTCTGTGGTTCCTCTGCCCATCTGCACACTTCCTCCTGACATCATGGGGAAAAGACCGGATGGTGGTCCACAGTTCATGATTGAGACTTATCAGCCATTCACCGATACGAAGCGATTCGACCGTGACCGTCCACCTTCTCACCCCGTGGAGGACGATTCGGCCTGGTACGTGGACGAGCCGCAGAAGATCTACACCAACATCAACCGATGTGTTCGAACCGGAGACTTCGAGTCGCTGTGTTTAGCGTTCAGTCAGCGTCTCCCTGTGGACATTAGAGACCGCTTCTACAAAACACCGCTCATGGCCGCGTGCAGCAGCGGCAGCTACAAGATGGCCGAGTTCCTCATCATGCTTGGGTACTGAGCACAACACCACGGCTACTGCACACAAACAAAACAAACAAATAAAAAGGCTCAATAGAGACAGAGAAACGGACAGAGGTACAGGCAGAGAAACGGAGGTACAGACAGAGGTACAGACAGACAGATGGAGGTACAGACAGACAGAGGTACACACAGACAGACGGAGGTAAAGGCAGACAGACAGAGGTACAGGCAGACAGACAGGGGTAAAGACAGACAGACAGAAGTACACACAGAGAGAAAGAGGTACGGACAAACAGCCAGAGGTACAGACAGACAGACAAACAGGTATAGACAGACAGACTGAGGTACAGGCAGATTGACAGAGGTACAGACAGACAGACAGAGGTCCAGTCAGAGGTGCACACAGACAGACAGAGGTACAGGCAGACAGGTGGAGGTACAGACAGAGGTACAGACAAACTGAACATCAGACTATTGATAGAAAGGATAGACAGATGAACAGAGAGACAGACAAATATATGGGTTTATATATTGTATGGGTACACAGCTGTGGATTATCCCTTACACACACACACACACACACACACATATATATATACTTCTTGCATATATATATATATATATATATATATATATATATATATATATATATATACAGTGGTGTGAAAAAGTGTTTGCCCCCTTCCTCATTTCCTGTTCCTTTGCATGTTTGTCACACTTAAGTGTTTCGGAACATCAAACCAATTTAAACAATAGTCAAGGACAACACAAGTAAACACAAAATGCAATTTGTAAATGAAGGTGTTTATTATTAAAGGTGAAAAAAAATCCAAACCATCATGGCCCTGTGTGAAAAAGTGATTGCCCCCCTTGTTAAAACATACTATAACTGTGGTTGTCCACACCTGAGTTCAATTTCTCTAGCCACACCCAGGCCTGATTATTGCCACACCTGTTCACAATCAAGGCATCACTTAAATAGGAGCTGCTTGACACAGTAAGGTCCACCAGAAGATCCTTAAAAGCTACACATCATGCCGAGACCCAAAGAAATTCAGGAACAATTGAGAAAGAAAGTAATTGAGATCTATCAGTCTGGAAAGGGTTATAAAGCCATTTCCAAAGCTTTGGGAATCCAGCGAACCACAGTGAGACGGCCCATTATCCACAAATGGCGAAGACATGGAACAGTGGTGAACCTTCCAGGGGTGGCCGGCCGCCAAAATTACCCCCAAGAGCGCAACGACTCATCCAAGAGGTCACAAAAGACCCCACAACAACGTCCAAAGAACTGCAGGCCTCACTTGCCTCAGTTAAGGTCAGCGTTCATGCCTCCACCATCAGGAAAAGACTGGGCAAAAATGGCCTGCATGGCAGAGTTCCAAGGAGAAAACCACTGCTGAGCAAAAAGAACATCAAAGCTCGTCTCAATTTCTCCACAACACATCTTGATGATCCCCAAGACTTTTGGGACAACATTCTGTGGACCGATGAGACAAAAGTGGAACTCTTTGGAAGGTGTGTGTCCAAGTATATCTGGCGTAGAAGGAACACTGCATTTCATAAAAGAACATTATACCAACAGTAAAATATGGTGGTGGTAGTGTGATGGTCTGGGGCTGTTTTGCTGCTTCAGGACCTGGAAGACTTGCCGTGATAAAAGGAACTATGAATTCTGCTGTCTACCAAGAGATCCTGAAGGAGAATGTCCGACCATCTGTTCGTGTACTCAAGCTGAAATGAACTTAGGTTCTGCAGCAGGACAATGATCCTAAACACACCAGCAAGTCCACCACCGAATGGCTGAAGAAAAACAAAATGAAGAGTTTGGAGTGGCCTAGCCAAAGTCCTGACCAGAATCCTATTGAGATGTTGTGGTATGACCTTAAAAAGGCCGTTCATGCTCGAAAACCCTCTAATGTAACTGAATTAGGACAATTCTGCAAAGATGAGTGGGCCAAAATTCCTGCGACGCTCTAAAAGCCTCATTGCACGTTATCGCAAACGCTTGGTTGCAGTTGTTGCTGCTAAGGGGGGCCCAACCAGTTATTAGGTTTAGGGGGCAATCACTCTTTTCACACAGGGCCATGATGGTTTGGATTTTTTTCACCTTTAATAATAAACACCTTCATTTACAAATTGCATTTTGTGTTTACTTGTGTTGTCCTTGACTATTGTTTAAATTGGTTTGATGTTCCGAAACACTTAAGTGTGACAAACATGCAAAGGAACAGGAAATGAGGAAGGGGGCAAACACTTTTTTACACCACTGTATATATATATATATATATATATATATATATATATATATATATATATATATATGTATATATATGCATATATACGCCGGTATATACCTGTATGTTGGTCTGTCTCACTGTTCATCTGGCTATGCCTTCTCTCTGTGTGTGTGTGTGTGTGTGTGTGTGTGTGTGTGTGTGTGTGTGTGTTCAGGGCGGATGTGAACGCATGTGATCAGTTTAAGTGGACTCCTCTTCATCACGCGTGTCACGCTGGACAGCAGGACATCATGGAGCTATTAGTGAAACACGGAGCGGTGGTGGATGCTGCGGCATTAAACGGAGCCACGCCCCTAATGAAGGCCATTGAGAGCTGCAGACTCAGCTGTGTACATCAACTCATCACATCCAATGCTAACGTACAGGCCACAAACAACAAGGGTACTGAGAGAGAGAGAGAGAGAGAGAGAGAGAGAGAGAGAGAGAGAGAGAGAGAGAGAGAGAGACTAATAGAGTAACATCTCTTTAACTGTTGTAAAAATGCATTCACAAACATGATTCTGTTTTAAGCAACCAATAAAATCAGTCAGGCACTAGGGGGCGCTAATGACACGCACGCACGCACGCACACCTCTCCGAGCCTCAACACTAGACTGTAGATCTGGAATAACAGTCTCCTAATGTGTGAAATCTCAGCGCTCTGACAGCTCATGTCACTGACTTACACTGGAAAAATGAACAAATATCTGACATCTGACGATTCCCATCATGTATCAATACAATGTATATTACAATATGTGGCATATCATACCGCTCAGCCCTGGTGTATATGTGTGTGTTTCTGCACTTTATGTGAGTTTAATAACCCCGTATATTCCTGTTTAACACGACTGACTGTCTAAACTCTATCTCTTTACTGTAAATAAAATATCATTTAAAGCTCATTAAAGTCAATATCAGTCACATGAGTTTGCATCTCTAATGATTATAACTGTGTATCTCTATGGGGGTTTTTTCAGGACAGAGCTGTTTGGACATCGCCCGTTTGTACGGAGATGAGAGAATCATTGATTTGATCAAAACAAAACTCGACAGCCTTCCCAAGTGCAAAGATAATAAAAAAGGAAAAGGAGGAAAAGTGAGAGCAGCACCTCAGAAAGCAGCACCTGAGAAAGCAGCACCTTCTACAGGAGAGAAGAAGACACTGAAAGAGAGAGAGGTTATTCTCACACCATCTCACACCATCATACTCCATCTCACACCATCATACTCCATCTCACTCCATCTCACTCCATCATACACCAGCATACTCCATCTCACTCTATCATACTCCATCTCACACTATCATACTCCATCTCACTCCATCTCACTCCATCATACACCAGCATACTCCATCTCACTCTATCATACTCCATCTCACACTATCATACTCCATCATACTCCATCTCACTCCATCATAATCCATCTCACTAAATCATACTCTATCTTACACCATCATACTCTATCTTACACCATCATACTTCATCTCACAACATCGTACTTCATCTCACACCATCATACTCCATCTCACTCCATCATCACTCTCACCATCACTCCATCTCAACCATCTCACCATACTCAATCTCACTCCATCATACTCATCTCATCCTCACTCATCAATCATCACTCCATCAATCTCACCTTCTCACCATCATTCCCATCATTTCCATATCACATCAACTCTCCATTATCATCATCCTCCTCCATCATACTCATCATATCACCACATCATCACTCCACCTCATACTCATCACACCATCCTCACTCATCTCCACTTCTACACATCCATCTCTATCATCATTCCATCTCCTTATCCACAACCATCTCTCTCATACTCCTATCCATATACTCTCCACTCTACTCATCTCATCCATCTACTCCTCCTCATCTCCTCATTCTCTCTCACATCCATCACATCCCTCCATCTCAACCTCATCTCCATCATACCCATTCATTCCTCCCATACTCCATTCACACCATCACTCCATGTCACACTATCATACTCCATCTCACACCATCATACCTCCATCTCACACACCATTATACTCCATCTCACACCATCATACTCCATCTCTCCTAACTCCATCTCACACCATCATACTCTCTCATACCTATACTCACATCTAACACCATCTCACACCATCATACTCCATCTCACACCATCACACTCCATCTCACACCATACACTCCATTCACCACTCTCCATCTCCCCTCCTCACAATCTCATCCCCTCCCTTCCACCATCCACACACATACCCATCCACCCATCCCCTTCACCTCACACATCATACACCATCTCCTCATCATACTCCATCCCCATCTACTCCATCATCTCCACTCCATCAAACTTCTCCCACCATCATCCTCCAATACTCCATCCCCTATCACCCTCCCCCATCATACTCCTCTCCTCATTCACCTATCATACTCCAGCTCACTCTATCATACTCCATCTCACACTCCATACTCCATCTCACCCAACATCATACTCCCAACATCATACCCATCTTCCATCTACTCCATCTCCTCCTCTCCATCTCACACCATCATACTCCTCTCACTCCATCTCACCATCTCTCCATCTCACCATCCTACTCCATCATCATCACCATCATCTCCATCATACTCCCCTCCATCCACACCATTACTCCTCCACCCATTACTCCATCATATTCCATCTCACCATCACACTCCATTCACTCCATCTCACCCATTACTCCATCTACTCCATCTCACACCATCTACTATCCCTCCATCCACTCCATCTCCACCATTACTCCATCTCACTCCTCTCACACCATCATACTCCATCTCACTCCTCCACCCATCCCATCCACCCCATCATACTCCATCTCAACTATCATACTCCATCCACTCCATCTCACACCATTTCACCATCATACCATCCACACCATCATTCCTCTCACACCTCATACCATCCACTCCATCTACTCCCCACCTACACTACTCTTCCTCCTCTCCCCCCTAACTCTCTCACCCTCTTCCTCCACACATTACTCTCCTCTTTTTTATTTTTTCTTTTTTTTTCTCTTTATTATCTATCTTCCTTTTTTCATTTTTCATCTCCTCTTCTATTCACGTATCCTTCTTTTCTCTCTTTCTTTCTCTCCCTTCCATCTTCTACCTCCTATCTCCCATCTTCCCGCTCCCATCACATCTCACTCCATCTCACACCATCATACTCCATCTCACTCTATCATACTCCATCTCACACCATCATACTCCATCTCACTCCATCTCACTCCATCTCACACCATCATACTCCATCTCACTCCATCTCACACCATCATACTCCATCTCACTCCATCATACTCCATCTCACACCATCATACTCCATCTCACTCCATCCTACTCCATCTCACACCATCATACTCCATCTCACTCCATCTCACTCCATCTCACACCATCATACTCCATCCATCTCACACCATCATACTCCATCTCACTCCATCTCACACCATCATACTCCATCTCACTCCATCTCACACCATCCTACTCCATCTCACACCATCATACTCCATCTCACTCCATCATTACACCATCATACTTCATCTCACTCCATCATAATACATGTCACACCATCATACTCCATCATACTTCATCTCACACCATCATACTCCATCTCACACTATCATACTCCATCTCACTCCATCACAATCCATCTCAAACCATCATACTCTCTCACGCCATCACACTCCATCATACTCCATCTCACACCATCTCACACCATCATACTCCATCTCACGCCATCATACTCCATCTCACACCATCTCACACAATCATACTCTATCTCACACCCTCTCACACAATCATACTCCATCTCACACCATCATACTCAATCATACTCCATCACACTCCATCATAGTCCATTACAATCCATCATACTTCATCTCACACCATCATGCTCAATCTCACACCATCTCACACAATCATACTCTATCTCAGACCCTCTCACACAATCATACTCCATCTCACACCATCATAGTCCATTACAATCCATCATACTCCATCTCACTCCATCTCACACCATCATACTCCATCTCACACCATCATACTCCATCATATTCCATCTCACACCATCATACTCCATCTCACACCATCTTAGACTATCATACACCATCTCAGAACATCTCACATCATCACACTCCATCTCACACCATCATACTCCATTACATACCATCACACACCAAACCCAATAGCACAGCACTACATAGTGTCTATCTGTGTGTGTCTGTGTGTCTGTGTGTGTGTGTGTGTGTGTGTGTGCAGGCTGAAGCTGTCTTACTGGACCTGAAGGTGAAAAGAGTGAATCTGAAAGACTACATCATAACCGTGAACGAGAACATCACTGTCACCTCCAACACACACGACATTCACTTCACACCTAAAACTGTGAGTGTGTAGTGTATAGTGTACAAAATACAAACACTGAAACTTTGTGGAAAATCAGCAGCAAATGTGTGTGTGTGTGTGTGTGTGTGTGTGTGTGTAGGTGTGGGGGAGGAGGTTAGCGTCGTCTGCTCAGCATATGGAGCGGAGAGTGGACAGGAGGAATCGTCTCTCATATGAAGTGGACTTCAGTGACTTTGTGATGCCGTTTAATAAAAATCTGATGAGGAAGCTGAGGGAAGTGGGTGTGGCTGAGGACCAGTAGATGAATAAAGCAATAAAGGTATAAAATTAAATACATCAATAAAATGGAATAAAAAGTCTGTATTTATCATTTACTGCTGATTGTCTGTAAAAGAAAAACTGTGGAACATTAGTGTGAGATGTGGGCGTGACTGAGACGGTGGGCATGACCGAGGGGGTGGAATTGTCCAAGAGGGTGGGTTTGACCGAGAGGGTTGGTGTTACCAAGAGGGTGGGCATGTCCAAACTGGTGGGCATGTCCGTGAGGGGGGTCTCGCAACAGAGGGTGTGTGCATGTCCGAAGTGGTGGGCATGTCCAAGATTATGGGCATGTTCTGTGGGTGGGCATGTCTGGGGAGATTCTGTGAGCGCTGTAGTGTTTCCTGTCCAGAGTAAAAATAACCGGGATTAAGACAATGATGAGAAATTCATGATGAGCTTCGCTGATGTCCAAACCACACACTGAGAACAACACCTGTCTCTCTGCACGATGTACTCTCCTCATCACTGCAGGCGCACACACTCATACACACCCACTCACACACACTGAATTAAATGAATTAAACACTAAATGACTCCAGCAGTGTCGATGTATTAACAACAGAGTCTTAAACTGAGTGTAATATGAATAGTGTAAGTTCTGTGTGTGTGTGTGTGTCTGTGTGTGTGTGTGTGTGTATGTGTGTATGTGTGTGTGTGTGAGTGTATCATTTAGGAGGTGCTAACACCACAACATCCAGCCTGTTGGAGAAAGCACTAAAACACTAAAAAGACACATGTTCCATCAATCCCACGCACTGCTTTGTGCACAGTTCTGTCAGTGTTAAGTGTAATTTGTGAAATATTTATTGTTTATTTGATGTTCTGTTGTTCAGCTTTTCTTCTCCTTCTTTCTCCTTCTTTCTCCTTCTTTATTTCATCTTAATAAATCTCACCTGCTGGGGTTTTAAACCTGACTGGATAATATCTTTATCTGATATCAAAATCAATGTACTGTCTGCAGGAACGTAAGTGGATCGTCTCGGAGGAACCTCGGTTCCGTTCGTTCTCATGAACAGATCAAATATCTGCTGAACAAAACAAACATGCTTCAGAAATGTGAAACTGGATAGAAACTGGAGACGTGGAGCTCAGAGCCGGCCTCGTTCTCTTCCTCATCATCCATATCATCTTTATTCAAAGAATTAAAGTGTTAAAGTCATAATTTACACCATAATGCTGTTGCTGCTCAATTCTGGATTGTGATTGGTCAGGGGGTGTTGATTAGTTGTCTAGAACAGCAGCTCTGACAGTAACGCAGGTTTATATTAATGCTCTCGTTCTGATACGTTATCGTTTCTATAGTAACAGCTCGTTCACAGGGATGTGTACAGCGAACACTCGACATAAACGGATTAAATAATGTGTGTAAGTACTGATTTCTGTAAGGAGATGTTTATGTAACATGTATGGAAGGAGTCTCCAGTGTCAGAGCTTTGTAACAGTCAGAAGTAAAACTAAGTTTTCTGACATCTTCAGGACAGAGGAGTTTATGCTTCTTTTGTTTTATATTAACTTGAAGAGAGAGAATAAAGAGAGATAACAGAGAGAGAGAGAGAGAATAAAGACAGAATAAAGAGAGGGAATAAAGAGAGAGAATAAATAGAGATAATAGAGAGATTAAAGAGAGAGAGAATAAAGAGAGATAACAGGGAGCAAGAATAAACAGAGAGAATAAAGAGAGGCTGGTGAGGGAACGAGTTTTAGCTGCTATAATGTAAGCGACAACAGGAACTAACTGGTTTCACCAACATCAAATGTAACTATAAATAGATAAAAAGTATGACGTGATGTCCTTTAATAAAAAAACTTTTTTTCCAGTAAATTGCTGTTAATTAATCATATATAAAAGTGATTATCATTATTTCTTCTGTCCGTTTCCTCTGAACTGTCTGTAGAGTTATAGCGTTTTTCTAGCTAACTAATTTCCTAGGGTGCTAAATTAGCTAACACATTTTAGCAGAGTGGAGTTAGAGCAATAAAACCCCACGTGATAATGAACACACTGTGAAATGTTAGTTTGAAAATCTACATTTTTTAGCTCAATAGTTGAATAAAGCACACTTTAATAAATAACATTAACACCGTAAACTTTCTGTGTGGTCACATGACATGACAGTCTAACCAATCAGAATACAGCAATGAGAAGTCCATAGTGATGAAACCATCAGCAGATATCTGAGTTCTATGAATATGCAAGTATGAATGTAATAAATATGCATATATGCAAATGAACAACTTTTGCATTTGATTTATATGCAGTGAGAAAAAAGGCAACATCTTCAAAGTGACCAAATGTGAGTGACACACACACACACACGCACACCTACCTCCTGCAGTGATTTACTTTATCTCTGTTTTATTTCCTCTCTCTGTGTCCCATCCTCATATGACAGAATCCACCACCAGATTAGATTTCAGATTCTTTCCCCCTCTCTTTTTCTGACCAGATCTCTCTCTCTCTCTCTCTCTCTCTCACACACACACACACACACACAACACACACACAGCAGGATGTTAATGTGCAACACTGAGACATAAAAACCTTAAGTGTTATTGATCAACTCCTCTTTCTCCATCTGTGTGTGAGTGTGTGTCTCAGTGGGACTGGACTGTGTGTGTCTGTTTGCCTGAGAGTGTGTATAATCAGAAACACCTCTGCTGGAAGGCAATGAACTCTCTTTCTCTCTCTCTCTCTCTCTCTCTCTCTCTCTCTCCCTCTCTCTCCACTGGTGCTAATTACCTGTTTTCAGCTTAATTGAAACTGAAGGTTTTGTGTTTGAAACTTGCATCGAATCAAAGAGAACTCAAATCTAATCAATGATTTGACCTTTTGACCTTTAGTGTACACCGCGGCAATATTAATGACGTCACTTCCTTATTAAAAACTGCTTCATTTTAATTAAACACGAATACCCTTATGATATCAGTTTTATTATCAAATAAATGATTATTAAAGAGCTCCACTGCGCTGAATCCTGGCCACGCCCTCATAACGAATTAACAGCTCACGTGACCATCTTGTTGCTTTATTTTTTATGGGTTTAGGACACCGAAACGTCACGTGACTCATCGTGGCAGGTGTTTGAGATTGAAGTCTGTCTGTAATGTTTTACTTTTATTTCTTGTTTTTTAATGTGAGTCTCTGCGGGTGGATTCACGCGCAGGTAGACCACGCCCTTCGGGACGTCAGGGCGCGTCGCCATATTCGCTGAGGGCGGGGCTTCACTCCGTGCTTAGTGTAGAGGATGGATTTGTTGTGAAAGAAGCTGAAGTCGGGTTGAGAAGATAAACACACACAAACACACACACACACACACACACACGGGACGAGTTTAATTCTGAGTGCTGAAGGTAAGATTAGGTAATTTTATTTCTATTTCAATTCTCTTTTACCGACTTTACCACCGCGTACAGACCAGGATTATTCTCTCTCTCTCTCTCTCTCTCTCTCTCTCTCTCTCTCTCTCTCTCTCTGTCTGTGTGTGTGTGTGTGTCTGTGTGTGTGTGTGTTGGCGCCCAATTTTAGACTCAGTAATAAATAATAAAAAGTGCGCATTTTAATGTTTTCTTTGAGAGAGAAATGTGATTTCAGCACCGCGGACAGCTCCACAGGAAATTAACCTACATCAACATCAGCGCTCAGCAGCACGCGCTCACCTGTAACATTCACCTTATTATTACAGAACATAAAAATAATATTCAAGATTAACACTTACACAGCTTTAATAGCCTACAGCATGACTTTATTCTCACAGTGACAGAGATTAACACACACACACACACACACACACACACCTCTCTCTCTCTCTCTCTCTCTCTCACTCGGGCTGTGTCCTAATTTACACACTCAGGTGTGATTAAAAGTGAAGTATAAAGAGCTTTTTTGATCGAGCGCGTCCTGATTCAGTGAAGTTTATGTTTTAAAGCAAATTCAAGGGTTTTGTCCTGATTTATCAGCTAGTTTGCTTTGCACCTGAACAGAATATAGTGTGTTCTTTATTTCTTATAGGCTGTGTCTTCATTCAAATGTGTGTATGTGTGTGTTTTTCAGAGGAATTATTGCATGTTCTTTGCTCCATGGGGAAATTATAGGCTGTGTCCTGATTGATTCAGTGAAGTGTACTTATCTCCTAGGCATAAAAAACAGAGCGTGTCATGATTCATATAATGGCGTGGGCTTCAGGGGAAATAAATGTGTTGTGTTTTTTTTTCTTAAAATAAATTATTTGCTGTGTCTTGGTTTAAGGAGTGAAGTAAGCTTTGGGAAAAAAAATTATAGGCTGTGTCTATAATAGGCCAATACTTTTTACTGGTTCACTTTACTTTTGGGGGGAAATAATTGAGTATAGGCTGCGTCCTGATTCGGTGAAGTGTGCTTCATTTCTAGAGGACATTTAGAGTAATGCATGCTTTGGGGTTAGGGTTAAATATATGCTGTGTCCTTATTCATAGAGTAAAGTACACTTTAGCTGTAGGCAACATGTGATTTAGTCAGTAAAGTGTGCATTGTTCTGAGAGGCACGTGCGTGTGCGTGCATGTGTGTGTGTGTGTGTGTGTGTGTGTGTGTGTGTGTGTGTGTGTGTGTCCTGATTCATAGAGTGAAGTGTACTTTGTGTAAAAGAAACATATAGACTGTATACTTTTTTTTTCCCATAAGAGCAAAGCACATCGAGTGTGTGATTTAGGACACAGTGTGAAAGATCCTGCATGCTGTGTGTGTGTGTGTGTTTCTGCAGGTCACTGTATTTTAATCAGATTTATATTTTAAACACTTTTATTAATGAATGCTATAAACAGTAAAACTATAAGCTCGTGACCATGTTTGAGATGTAAAGTCTGTGTGTGTCTAAAGTAAGAGCAGTGTGTGTGTGTGTGTGTGTGTGGGTGTTAATGAACACTTCTTCTTGTCCTCTGGATAAACGCAGCTCGTTAGCTGATAACGATGAGAGACTGAGCTTTTCTCCTGTCGAGCTCCTAATCAGAACTGAAGTACAAACACTCGACTAATCACCTCGTCTTCTTCTTCAACATCTGGAATGATCCATTTCCCAAACCGCCCTGTGTCACAGCTTCGTATACGGTTGTTTGTTTTTAAATGATCAGCAGTAAATATCACGTCACAAGAACAGGATTTTTACAAAGTAGTTCGATAAATCAGTTTCGGGTTTTATTTATAAAACAAATCAAAATGAATAACGAGTGAGGATCGTGATTTTCAGACTTTTCCTCGTGAACAGTGTGTTTTATGGGTTTTTTTGTTATTCGTGTATTTCTTGTGAGAGAGTTTTAATGTTGGTGTTACAGTGATAACAATCATCCTTACATCAACAGTTAAAGTAAAGGCAGAATTTCCACTTAAGTAAAATGTGTGTGTGTGTGTACAGAGCGAACAGGACAGGAAGTGTAATAAACACTATGTGTATAAGACGGGTGATGATAATGAACACTGGAACAAACACTGCAGCAGAGATGATAAACGTTTGAGAAAAACGGTCTGTAGTTCATGTGATCCTGATCCAGCGCAGCTTCAGTTTCTCCTCGCACACGTTTTTATATAAATTTTTATAGATTATTTAACTTACAGAGTCTCATCAGACCAGAGACGAGCTACAGGACGAGTGATGTTCACTTAGATAGAACAGAGTTTTCACGTTTATATAAATTATTTGTTTTATTGACTCTCTCTGGTGTGATTAATGATCTGATCATGTGACACGTTTAAAGGTCACCAAACCTGTTCCTTGAGATCTAACGTCCTGCAGGTTTCATCTCCAACCAAACTCTAAGACGCCTGTTTTAGTTGATCCGGAAGTTCTTAAGGCAGTGATTAGATGGTCAGGTGGCTGCCATTATGGTTGAAGCTAAAGTATTCAGGAAGGTGGATCTCCAGGAACAGGTTTGGGGTGCTCTAAACCAATTAACAAGTCGATTAGCTGGACTTTTATAAGTGTTGAATATTTTGGGATTACTTTATGTATCGTGATATTCAACACACTATTATTATTATTATTATTATTATTATTATTATTATTATTATTATTATTATTATTATCATTAATCTTTCAGATCATTATCTCTGTTTATTAATATTCTGTTCATCAAACTCCTGGAGGTTAAAATACTTCAGTTATCCCTCTGGAGAACCCTTAAAGGTTCTGTGTAGAACCCTACTACAGAGTGTTTTAAATCAGAAAGAGGTCCAGGTAGAATCATTTTAAGAGGCTAAAAGCCTTTGTGTGTATGTGTGTGTGTGTGTGTGAGACAGATGGTGTGTCTTGGACCTGCTCACTTTCTGCATACTGGGGTTTTCAGTCATGCTGGTTTACACACACACACACACACAACAGAGGATTAAAAACACACTGCGCTTCGCTTTTCATGATCGCTGTCCCACTCCTGACTACATCTTAAGATAGAGAGAGAGAGACAGGTAGAGAGAAAGACTGTTAGAGTGTATTATATAAGTGAGTAATGGAGTGCTTCAGATTAATGTAGTATGTTTTATCCTTTCCTGAATCACTCACTCACTCACACACACACACACACACACACACACACTCTAATCTCCCTAGAGGAAAAATGATTGTGTTGAATCTCCTCCATGCCCCGACACACAGACATGAAACTAAATAAATAAATAGATAGATAGATAGATAGATAGATAGATAGATAGATAGATAGATAGATAGATAGATAGATAGATAGATAGAGACGAGAAAGACGATTATAGATAGATATAGAGATAGATTTAAATGTTTAGAGTAATGCTCTACATTATTTGTAAGAAAATAAGGAATAGTGTCCTGATTGGATGTGAGCTCAGAGATTCTGCTGCTGTTGTGATTGGACTCTCTCTCTACACTCACTCAGAAGTGTAAATGCAGATGTTTTGTGATTAAACAGCTGTTAAAACACCCAGCGTTAGAGTGTCTGAGTTCTGGGTGATGGAGAGAATCTTCTGAAAGCTCTTCCATTTGATCTTTTCCTTACGCTACTATTTCTGATCTATACTGTGGTGCTTGAAAGTTTGTGAACCCTTTAGAATTTTCTATATTTCTGCATAAATATGACCCAAAACATCATGAGAATTTCAGACAAGTCCAAAATGTAGATTAAGAGTTAAACAAATGAGACAACAATATCATACTTTAGTCATTTATTTATTGAGGAAAATGATCCAATATTAAATATCTGTGAGTGGCAAAAGTATTTGAATCTTTGCTTTCATTATCTGGTGTGACCCCTTGTGCAGCAATAACTGTAAATAAACCTTTGTAGTAACTGTTGATCAGTCCTGCACATCAGCTTGGAGGAATTTTAACCCGTTCCTCAGTACAGAACAGCTTCAACTCTGGGATGTTGATGGGTTTCCTCACATGAACTGCTTGCTTCAGGATCTTCCACAACATTTGTATTGGATTAAGGTCAGGACTTTGACTTGGCCATTCCAAAGCATTAACTTTATTTTCTCCATATTTTCCTCCCTAATCTGGTCCTGATCCTGTTCCTACCCAGCACCCAGCTTCCTCTGTCGCACTCAGAGGAAAGTGCTATCTGCCCTTCTCCACATACATGAGCTCACACATGCCCAGAGATGATTGGCTAGTGTCTCTGTGATTGACAGGAGAGAGAGAGAGAGAGAGAGAGAGTAAGCTCCTCCCACCCACACAGCATGGGCAGTTTTTCTCTCTTGGACTCTCAGGATTTGATCTGGTGATCTCTGGAAGACAGGAAGAACACTTTTCAGTTGCGCCTCTCAGGAACCTGAAATGTTTTAAAGAGCGGATGAGATGTGTAGCGACATTACGCTAGTTCATTATTCATTATTACTGCAGAGAGAAAAACATACAGATTCACACAGACACATGCACACACACACACACACAAACAAGCACACACAGACACACACACACGGACTGTAAATTGCTTTTGCTCTTTTATTCTGTTTAAATATTTATCATGTAGGCTCTGTGCTCTCACACACGTTCACTTTCCTCCTGAAACCCCAGTAAATCCATCACAATAATCTGAAATGTCAGGGTTGCAGTGTCAGGCTGTACATTAAACTGAATATTAACGATAATGTTTTAAATGTAACTGTGTGTTTCTTTCTTCCTAATGGCCTGAGGGGAATTGTTGTGCCACATTTTCCAAAAAGTTAAACAATACTAAGTTTAAAGTCAAATACTTACATCAGCTTGTGGATGAAGAAAAAACTCAAAGAGCCATGACTGAGACAAGAAAGGGTCCAAATATATTGTTCACCACACGAGATCCACACAGTGAGACGTTCCAAAGTGATCTAAAAACCCCTCAGTTGAGGGGCTTCTTTCTATACAGTTTGTAGCAAATTCCGATACGTATGATTTCTGGGTGATTTCCACAACCATTATGTCTGAAGTTGAGTTTTTTCTGATCCCATTATGTTTGATTTTCTGGTACTTTTGGAAACCATTATGTTCGAGTTTTAAATGTTTTTTTCCTAACCTTAAATTTGCCCTTTTCTAATTCTCTTTTTTAAAAAACAACTTCTGCTTTTTATGGAATTTTGATCTGACCATCACTGAGTGAGGACCTTAGCTATCTTCGTACTTTTCTTCTTTATCATGCGTAAGTGTATGTATTTCTTTATTTATCAATAGTATATGTATAGTATGATTATTAAAATGTAAATAAACATTAATCATTTTGTCTTGTTATTCCCTGTATTTTATTCGGTGTTCTATGTGTGAATAATTTAATAATTCTGATATTTTCAGTTACATTAAAGTGAAACAGAGGGTGAGACAGTGTGAGAAAGAGAAAGTGAGACGGTGAGAGACAGAGAGGTTGAGACAGTGTGAGACAGAGAGAGTGAGACGGTGAGAGACAGAGACTGAGACAGTGTGAGACAGAGGGAGTGAGACAGTGAGAGACATATAGACTGAGACAGTGTGAGACAGAGAGAGTGAGATGGTGTGAGATAGAGAGGTTCAGAGAGAGTGAGACAGAGAGAGTGAGACAGAGAGAGACAGAGAGAGTGAGATGGTGTGAGACAGAGAGAATGAGATGGTGTGAGACAGAGGGAGTGAGAC
>CM022761.1:4369940-4372440 GCA_012411365.1 Ameiurus melas
TGCCGGGCGGTTATACACCCGCTGCTGTTCTTTCCTCGCGCGCCGCATATGTTCCTGCACTATTGTTGCCACGCCGTCAATTCTATCTTGCATCTCCTGCACGTACTCAATGATCGAGCGGTACGGGAACGGCTGTTCCTCCCAGGCTTGCCGACGTCCAGCAGTCCTCTTTGGCCGCCGCAAACAGGAGCTCAAACGGGTGTAGGAGCCTGTGGACGCCTGGGGGCACTCCCCGGACGGCGAGTACATAGGGGAGGAGGAGGTCCCAGTTCCTCCCTCGGTCGTTTACCACCCGCCCGTAGCATCCGTTTGAGCGTCTGATTGAAGCGCTCCACGAGTCCGTCGGTTCGTGGGTGGTAGACAGACGGCCTTCAGATGTTTCACCTGCAACAACCGCACACAGATCCGTCATTAATTTTGACACGGAGGGCGCACTTGGTCGGTCAGGATGTCCTGGGAATGCCCACCCGGCTGAAAAGGAGCATTAGCTCCGCGGGCGTGTTGGGGGAAGTGGCCTTGGTAGCGGCACCGCCTCGGTACCGGGTGGCATAGTCCACAACAACGAGGATGTACTGCGTGGCCCCCGCGCTGACTTGGGAAGGGGGCCTACCAGGTCCATACCAATCCGCTCGAATGGGAGGCCCTATGATGGGTAGCGGAATGAGGGGTGCTGGCGGGGCTTCCTGGGCGCGTGCGCTGGCACTGAGGGCATTGCTGGCAGAACCCCCCGGACCTCGGCATCCATCCCGGCCATACGAACCGGTCTCTCAGTTTCTCCAGCGTGTTGCGTGCCCCTAGGTGACCGCCGAGGGGTGGGCATGGGCCAGATGCATTACCAGGTTAGTCCCGTCCGGGTGGGGTACCACCAGGAGGTCCGTCGTCTTCTCTGCGACAGACTCGTGTAGAGAAGGCCCCTTTCACGAGGAAGTACGAGGTGGGGGCCTCAGGTGGGGTTCTGGGTGACCCCCTCTATCACGCCGCGCTTGTGCCCAACAGTGTTTCAGTCGGCGTGCGCGCCTCCTTCTGCTCCCCGGCCAACTTCCCTCCCCGGTTCACCTGTTGGAACACAGAGGACACTGGATTAGTCAATCAGGAGGACTCACCTTCGTTCTGGCGTCTCCGGCGCGTGGGCGCAGGCAGACTGCCCGGCGTTGTCCTCTGGGTCCGTCGCGACGGCGCTTCGCCGGGCCGCCGGCCGCCTGGGGAAGCCCGCCAGTCTCTCCCCAGGAGCAGTGGCACCGGAAGAGTTGGGATCACGCCCACATGGAGGGGCCAGGTCCCGCTGCCCGGATCCGCGCACTCGGGCTGCCGGATCTCCCGGGTCTCCCCATGGATGCGGGTAACGGCGAGGACTCCCTCCGCGTTGTAGTGCCTTGGGGAGGACTGTCGGTCGGGCGAAGGCGCCACTGTGCTCCCGGTGTCCAGTAGGGCGGTGACGGTCTTCTTTTTCACCCACACCCTCTGGGTGGGGGCCTCGGAGGCTGTTGGAGGTGGAGCCGCACCCGGCTAGCCATGGTTTCTGGATCGGCCGACGGGGCTCTATCTCCGTTTCCGTGGGCATGGGCTCGCAGCGGGGGTCATCCGCTTGGTGACCTCCGGCCGGGTCCTCCATGGTCCAGGGGCCCGTTGGCGGTCAGGCCGGGGCCCTGAGGTCCCGAGGGGTTGGGCAGAGGGCTGATGGTCCCCCTGGCTAAACCCGGCGTGGCCGCAGTACGCCCAGTGCGCGACATGAGCGTTGGGGTGATTCCTGGCGCCTGTGCCCCTATGGCCTGTCGTTCTGGGCGGGTAGCGCCCTCAGGAACCGGGTCCATCGCCACCTTCTCTACCACCTCCGTGGCTGTATACTGGTCCGGTGGAGCCACCGCTAGTGAGTCGGATCAGAGCGTTACGTCCTCACGGGGCGCGCCCCGGGTAGACCCAGTTGTGGAACCCTACTGCCGCCTGGCCCGTGGTGCGGGCACACCACGCCAGGACCCCCTTTCATCGTTGGGTAATCGGGCGCGTCTTCTGGTTCGGGAGGCTGTAATAGGCGGTGCGCGGCCTCCCCGTGAGTAACCCGCCAATGGCCCTGGGCCAATCGATCCCACCCCTCTCGACGGGCAATATTTTGAAGGTTTCAAATAAGCTACGGCGTCCTCGCCGGGGGGAGGGGTGGTAATAGGTGGCGTGAGCTCGCATCTGGGGTCCGGGAGGTGTGGCAGCGGGGTCAGGGTCTTAAGGTCCACCAGCGTTTGGGTGGCCACCTGGAGGCTTTCGGCGAGTTGCTGCGTAACGGTCTGTTGCTGGATGCTGGCCTCCAGCAGGTGTTTTAACGTTGCTCCATGAGTTGTGTGTTTTTTTTTTTTTGTTTTTTTTAGGGTGGGCCTGTGCTACGCGCCCCATCCTCCACCAGTGTAGCGGGATCAGCCCAGGGGGCGAAGGTAGCACAAACACACGGGAGGCAGGTTGGTAGAGCAGTGAGGGAAAACCCAGGATTTATTGTCCCTAACCCCGTAGTGGT
>CM022761.1:4381323-4386323 GCA_012411365.1 Ameiurus melas
GTCCAAAACAGCACATCTCACTACTATCAGAGTTCATGGTGAGATTATTCCAGTGATTCAAAAACTCAGTTGAGGGCTTCTTTTCTATACAGCTGTAGCAAATTCCGATATCGTGATGATTTCTAAGATTTACAAACTATTGTTCAGCGTTGAGTTTTTCTGATCCCATTATGTTTGATTTTTCTGGTACTTTTTGGAAACCATTATGTCTTAGGTTTTAAACATTTTTCCTAACCTTTAAATTTGCCTTTGAATTTCTTAAAAACAACTTCTTTGCTTTTATAAATTTTGATCTGACCAACACGGAGTGAGGACCTTAGCTATCTTCGTACTCTTCTTCTCATCATGCAAGTGTATGTATTTTTATTTATCAACAGTATATATAGTATGATTATTAAAATGTAATGTTACTAATCTTTGTCTTATATTCTGTATTTATTCGGTGTTCTATGTGAATAATTTAACAATTCTGATATTTTCAGTTACATTAAAGGAAACAGAGGTGAGACAGTGAGAAAAGAGGTACAGATTTGGGTGAGAGACAGAGAGGTTGAGACAGTGAGACAGAGAGGAGATTTCAGAGACAGAGATCGAGACAGTATGGGAGTATGGTATGAAGAGAGTATGTATAGACTGAGACAGTGAGACAGAGAGAGTGAGATGGATAGAGTGTCTATGAGAGGAGACAGAGGGTGGTTGGAGACAGAGAGGCTGAGAGTGAGATGGTGTGAGATTAAGAGAAATTGAGATTGTGTGTGAGACAGAGGGAGTGAGACACTGTGAGACAGAGAGATGGAGACAGTGAGGTGAGACACAGAGTGAGACGGTGAGAGACAAGAGAGTGGAGATGTGAGATAAATACAGAGGAAGACAGAGAAGGAGACAAGTTGAGAGACAGAGATAGTGAGAGGTGTGATAGGAGAGGTGACAGTGTGAGACCTGGAGACAGTGAGATGTAGAGATGGAGAGAGGAGACAGTGAGATGGAGAGTGACAGTGTGAGACATATAGAGTGATGTGGCAAGCGTAGAGAGTGATGTTTGAAATACAGAGTGGAGACATGAGGCAGAGAGCCTGAATGACGAGATAGAGTGAGACAGTGTGAGACAGAGAGACAGTGAGATACAGAGTGAAAATCGTAGTAGACAGTGTGAGACAGAGAGTGCACAGCGAGTGAATTATTGTGCTGTCAAGACGACCTCTCACACAACTCCTGTCCACTCTTGTCCATTGTCCGTCCTGTTCTATGTCCATTGTCTAGTTTTAATGTTTTAGGATAATAACTGTCATCACCGTTGCTAGGGAGACAACCTAGATTAATCATTCATTTGTTTAATAGAATGACACACGTTACACCTTTGCTGATGTGTGATCTGAACAAACACTGTGTAGTTAGTGCCACCCATCGCTTCTGTCTGTAATCAGCTCATTTAAATATTTAAATCTTTCTATTATTCAATATTCAATTATTCATTTGGTTGCAGCATGAGAATAGTGACATTAATAATAATGCAGACCTCATAATTGAGTGAGACAGTGTGTGTGTGTGTGTGTGTGTGTGTGTGTCTGTGTGTGTGTGTGTGTGTGTGTGTTGCAGTGACATTTTTTAACTCTTGGAGGCCACCTATAACCATGAGCGGTTTTTAATGTTCATGCAGACTCCAGTAGCTGTAAATGTGCGCTTTATTATTATATTGTAATTATCCATCTATCCATCTTCTCCGCTTTCCTTCTCAGGGTCGCGGATTATTTTCAAAATTAAGGATATTCCTAAATATTTATTACAATATTATCAGTAATACAAGAGTAAATATATTTGATTCTGGGATTATTATCTCAGCTGTAGACTGAATGTATGGATATATATGGATTTCATTGTCAGTTGACAATCTGTTGATGGAAAGTACAATGAATTAAAGCAGTGATTACTCAGCTCTGATTCAGCGCCTCGTCCAAAAGACTGAATATGTTCATTTTACAATGTAATTCACCTCTTGTCCCACGTGTGTGTGTGTGTGTGTGTGTGTGTGTGTGTGTGTATTGTCTTGTGTCAAGAACGAGTCTGTTATTGAATCTGTGATGTAGCAGCGTTTCACAGCCGACTTCCTTCCTTCCGTCCCTCCGCTACTCGGCTTGTAGAAACCAAGCCCTCTCTGTCTCCTCTCCATCTGACCCTCTTCTGGGTTTTAGTTGAAACGTAGTATTCTGAAGAATGTCTAGTTGGTTTTGTCCCTGACCCGTCACCAAGTCTCAATGGTAGTAGCGGTTTGTAGTACCAGTGAGCCGGACAATATTGACGTAATACACCCAGTGTGTTACAGGAACTATAAACACTAGCCGGACAATTTAAATTGAACTAACTGGTGCTTAATGGAATGCTTATTAACGAGTGGAACAAAGAGATTACAATTTTGCTCATAACACTGCAGTCTGTGCTGATTACATCATCTCCTGTTAGAACTAAATGCCAGAGTTCTATTAATATGCTACACACTCCACCCACACACACACACACACACACACACACATATATATATATTAATTACATGGTATATATATACACACACATATATACATACACATAATATATACACACACACACACACATATATATATATATAATAATACATATTACTAATTCCACACACATATTAATAATAATATACATATTAATAATACACACACATAAATATATATATATATTAATATTATTATATATATATATATACTAATAATAATCATATATAATAATATTAATAATAACTATTATTAATATTAATAATAATATTAGCATAATAATACTATACACAACACACATAACATTAACCACCCTCACCACACACACACACACACACTCACCTTACACACACACTCACATACACACACACATTATATACACACACAAATATTAATATATGTAAACTTTATATTATTATTATATAATAATATATATATATATATACACACTACATACACATACAACACACACACAAAATATATATATATATATATATATATATAAACACACACACACACATATATAATTGTTATTCATAATTTTATATACATATACACACACTACATATATATACACACACATATATATACACACACACACACCTAATATTATTATATACATCTACATATATATACACATTACACTACATACACATATATATTATTATTATTAAATATACATACAAACTCATACACACACACACACACACACACATATATATTAATTATTATACACATACACATAAATATATATATATATATATTAGAAGGGATCAAAGTTAGAAGGATATGTGAAAGGACAAAAACACACGGGAGTGCAGGGTTGTAGTTAGAAGTGAGGGAAAAAACCCAGGATTTATTTGTCCTTAAACTGTGAGGGTGAGTGTGTGTGTGTGTGTTTGGGTGCTGCAAAGGTGGGGTGGAATGAGGGAGTTCTCGGGCGGGGCGGGGTTGGTGAGCGGGTAAGTGTCCTCCGGGCGTGGCCGGAATTCCCGTGGAAGAGCTGGGAAGGAGCGGCTCTGTGCCGGCCTCTCGCCTCACCACTGTCCTCGCCTGTCGTCGCTGCCCTCGCCCGGGCGGAGCCCCGTGAGCGAGAGGTGGCAGAGAGCGAGAGAGAGAGAGCGCTGGACCTGCTAGGGGGTGCTGTGGTTTGCTTGATTCAGTGGTAAACTCACTTTCTGGACATTAGCTGCCCATATAGCTGAGTTGATCCTCTCGTTCGTGGGTGAAGGCGTCCTTTATCCTCCTGAGCTGGATTGGTGAACCCTGCTCCCGGTTCACGCACCTCACGCCGGGCGTGGCGGCCAGCTCCACCTCGTGCATGCCCCTCCGCTGGCGCTGGATCACATGAGGTTGCCCGCCTGCGTTTGGGCGGTAGTCGGGAAGGAGCGAACCTCCTAGTTTGGCGCAAGGTGGTGCTGGTCTCGCCGCTGACAGTACTTCCTCAGCCCGAGCCCACGGCTTCGCTGGAGGTGTGGGCCTGAGCGCAGTCTCACGGAGAGCCTCTATCTGTATCTGCGCAGGCCCCACTGTGCTGACCCGAAGGAGAAATCCCAGGCGAGAACCACCGTGGGCCCGGGCGCCGTGTCCTGGCCTTGGCCATCCACGTGGGGCGGTCTGTACCAGGACAGCGTCGGTCGCTAGGTAATATCTTCAACTCTTCAATGGCCCACATGACGGGTGTTTCCCGCCACCGCCAAGTGCACTTTTTCTCGCTGGGGCTGCTCGCTGATGGTGAGGACCGGTGCTCTCCGCCGGTTTGAGACCGCCACCGCAACCTCAGGTTTCCAGATGCGCCGGTGTGTACCGCCGAAGGGAGCGAACCGGTTCCGCAACACCGGGGCAATTGGTGAGGGTCTGCTTCAGGGCCTGCTGTCTTCCGCTGTTGACCACTTCACCCGTCCGCTGGCCCTTGGTGAGATCTGAAAGAGGGGCAGCCATCACGGTGTTAGGCACGACCGAGGCACCAATCCCGCAAGGCAATGCACTCTGTTTCTTCGGTGAGGGCAGGGTAGTCCTCACGGCTTCGATCTTCTTCGTTTGCGGCTTCAGCAACCCTCGCCCCAATGCGGGGCCCTGTACTCAGTCAAGTTAATCCCAGGTGGCATTTTGGGGTTGGCTGTCGTCCGGCTTTCCTGAGTTCTCAGGACCTCCCTAGATGGAACAGGTGGTCCACCAGGTGGAGGGGAGGACTTACCTACATCATTCCAAGTATGGCGTGCGAAGCTGGCGTGTGGTCGAGACGATGTCCATCAGCCGCTGAAGGTGGCTGGCGCCCCGTGTAGCCAAAGGAGACCTGTGATTGCCAGTGGCCGTGTGGAGGGCCTAAAGGCCGCCTTGGGCCCAGCGTCACGCCAGGGCACCTGCTAACACCCCTGGTGAGGTCCAGGGCGGATATAAAGCGGCCTCCCAGTCGCCCACCTGTGGTCGCCCACTGGGAGGCTATCAAGTCCGGACACCTGTCTAGTCTCCGAAGCTTGCACA
>CM022761.1:4391323-4393823 GCA_012411365.1 Ameiurus melas
TGCTGTTCCGATATGTATGGTAGTGTGTGCGTTCCGATATGATGCATGGTGAGGCAGTAGTGTGTGTGGTGTGTGTGTGCTGTCTCTGATGATGGCGAGGAGGTGTGTGCCGTCTCGACATGATGCATGGCGGAGTGTGTGTTCTGATATGATGCGCTTGGTGAGTGTGTGCGTGCACCTGATATGATGAGGTGTGAGTGTGTGTGTGCTCAGGTGTATGTGTTCTGACATGATGACGAGGAGGTGGTAAAAGAGTGTGTGTTTGAGTGAGGCAGGTAGTGTGTGTGTGAGTGTTTGATGGCGGTGTGTGGTGTGTGTGTTTGAGTGAGGTGGTGGTGTGTGTGAGTGCTCTGATATGATTTAATGGTGAGCAGGAGTGTGTGCTCAGGCGTGTGTCTCGATGGATGGTGTGTGTGTGTGTTCAGGTAGTGTGCGTGCAGTGTGCGTGTGCGTGTGTGTGTGTGCGAGTGCTCCTGATGATTGCATGTGAGCGTGTGCCCGGTGTGCGTGTTCTGATGATTTACGGTGTGTGCACCTGATTACGTGACGGGAGGTGTGCGCGTCTCCGATATTGACACCATGAGTGGCGTGTGTTCAGGTGCGTGCGTCTCCGATACGACGCACGGTGAGCGTCTGATGTACCAGGCGTGCGTCTGATTACGATTTACGAGATGTGAGGCAAGTGCGCAGTGCCCCTGATACGATTTATTATGAGTGCAGTGAGTGCAAGTGTTCCGATGACGCACGGCGAGCGTGGCCCATGGTGCGTGCAGTTCCCATGATGGCCAGAGTGCAGTTTGCAGTGCAGCTGCCTGTAACGTCTGCACGCAGGCTCTGTCGTGAAGAAACCTCCCACCGTGTTCATGTTCATGAAATATTCAACCGAACCGGTGACCACAGAGATAAAAATAAACCTTCTCCTTCCAGTCGCCACAGAAACACTGAAATAAAACTGAACAAAGTGAGGATGGCCAGATCAGCCCTGGTTCCTGCCCCTCGGATTCGGCCCCACATTTACACAATAATACAGGATCTGTGCTTCAGGATGTCTAATCACCTTCCGGAAATATGCGTCACCATATTCAACAATGTTGTCATCATAGCAACTTTAAATGCAGTCACTCCAGTTGTGTTTTATTTGGAACTTTCTGACCAATCAGAATCCAGAATTCAGCAGCAGTAGGGTGGTGGAAATGTATATAATATATGTTTGAGGCTGAAGATTGATTCAAAGCAGTGATCATTGTGTTTACAGTTTCCTGAGCCAAATGGCGGATCTACACTGACACAGAGGAACTAACTGACTATCTGCAGGAGCTAGCTGGAACAGTTGACTGACTTCCACGTGAGTCGCTCTTACTGCCAAAACAATGATCCTACATTAACCACCTCATAACAACTCACTCAGTACACTCCTCCCTACTGCTCTCAATCAATCCGAACACACTCCTCGCTATTGCTGTCAGCCAATCAGAACACACTGTATTGCTCTCAGCCAATCAGTACACCGCTATTGCCTCGAATAATCATACACCTCGCTGTTCTTCAGCCAATCAGTACACTGCCATTGCTCAGCCAATCAGCACACTCCTCATGGCCAGCCCTCAGCCAACTCAGACAACACACCACTGCTCTCAGATAATCAGTACACTCCTTCCTACTGCTCTCAGCCAATCAGAACACACTGTACTGCTCTCAGCCATTTTTGATATATTTATCATTTATACATATTCTTTCATTTATTATATGTTTATATTTTGTTGGTATTTTTGCACATTTTATTATGCATTTTAATATATTTATATTTTTTACTTATATTTATATATAGATATGTATTAAATATGCATGAATAGATAAAGTTCTCTGTGAAAGACAAAATGATCCGAGTATAAAAAAAGGAAAAGCAGAAACTTACTGAATAAACAGAAACTGATACTTTAGATGTATATAGTCACTGCCAGACACACACACACACACACACACACACACTCCACACACACACACACCTCTCACATACACACACACCTCCTCACACACACACACACCTCCCACACACACACACACACACCTCCCACACACACACACACACACCTCCTCATTACTACACACACACCTCCCCCACACACACTACACCTCCCACACACACACACACACACACACCTCCCCACACACACCTCCCTCACACACACACACACCTCTCACATGACCTCAGCACACCTCCCTCACACACACCTCTCACACACACACACCTCTCACACACTCCCACACACACACACACCTCCCACACACACCTCTACACTACACACACACACTTTCTCTCACACATATATATATATATGTTATTAATTTAAACATATATATATACTATATATTTCTATACATATATATACTTTCTATTATTATTATATATTTTCTCTTTACATACATATACTTTCTACATACTTACATACACATATATATACTTTCTATATATATATACATTTTCTCTCTTTATATATAC
>CM022761.1:4401323-4501323 GCA_012411365.1 Ameiurus melas
TCACAGAATTTTTTTTTATTGTTTCACTTGTTAAGGCTAAACACGTATAGCAGCGCTGTAGAAGCATTCTAGAAACATTGTGGGGGGAAAATGTTCTCAGAACATTCTGATAGCCAAACGTTTCCCAGAACCATAACCAGTGGTGCAGTGGAGTGGACATGTGTCATTTGCAAATGATCCAATCTTTTTGAAGTGAACGAATCAGTATCAGTCACTGCCGTGCAGAGGCGTTCATTTTGTTCAGAGATTCACTCCGCTCTTGTTGAATGTTTGATTCAGTGAAGCTTCTGATCAGGCTTCACATTCGAGCATCTGAATGAGTCAGAGAATGAATCATTTAACTAAATGCACTCAAATGACTCGACTAAAAAACCTCTGTTTGTGTATTTCCAAGTTGTGATGGGAAATTTGGTCACAGTGTGGCGTTGTGAGACAGAGGAACATCTCGGCTGATCTCTGGGTGCTTAACTGGATAAACCTGAAGTAGATGATTCATATCCAAGCTCAGTTTTTTTTTTAGTATGATTTCCTTTCCACTTCAGTACTTTTTAAATTCTTTAAAGTCTAATTTAATAGTTGTAGGTTTATATAATGCTTCTATTTGGAACCTCTTCTCCCAAAATGGGAACGTGTTGCTTAGAATCTATACGGGTTCCTCCAGAGGGACAAACTGAAGAACCTATATTTTAAGACTGTAGGTGATGTTAGACACACAGTGTGAGAGTTCAGGGTCTTCACTGTTCGTATTTTAGTAACTGATTTTTTTCTCTCCTTTCTGTCCTTCTCCTTTTCTCCTTTTCTCCTGAATCAGAGTAAAGATGCCGGTATCAGGACTCTGGTTATGCTGGATGAACAGGGAGGTAAGAATAAGAAAAAAAAACATGTTTACTGAGACATGCTGAGCTGACCTCATGTTCTGAACTGAGGGTTGAGGAGACCTTCCTGACGTTCTCATTCTGTGTTTATCTGGGTCATAAAGACAGTAGAGTTCATCTCCATCCTCTCCATCATCTCCATTTTCTTAATCCTCCCCATCCTCTCCAACTTCTCAACGCTCCCCATCCTCCCCATCCTCTCCATCTTACATTTACATTTACATTTATTCACTTGGCAGACGCTTTTATCCAAAGCGACTTACCAAATAAGCAAAAATTCCCCATCCTCTCCATGTTCTCCATCCTCCCCATCCTCTCCATCCTCCCCATCCTCTCCATCCTCCCCATCATCTCCTTCTTTTAAATCTTCCCCATCCTCTCCATCTTCTCCATTTTCTCCATCTTCTCCATCTTCTCAATCCTCCCCATTCTCTCCATCTTCTCCAGCCTCTCCATCATCTCCTTCTTCTCCATCCTCTCCATCTTCTCCATCTTCTCATCCTCCCCATCCTCTCCATCATCTCCTTCTAAATCCTCCCCATCCTCTCCCATCTTCTCCATCTTCCCCATCCTCTCCATCCTCCCCATCCTCTCCATCCTCTCCATCATCTCCTTCTTTTAAATCTTCCCCATCCTCTCTATCTTCTCCATTTTCTCCAGCTTCTCCATCTTCTCCATCCTCCCCATTATCTCCATATTCTCCATCTTCTCAATCCTCCCCATCCTCTCCATCTTCTCCATTTTCATCATCCTCTCCATCTTCCCCATCTTCCACACACACTTCCTTGTGTTAAGGAGGATCATCATTAAATGGGGATTATCAGAGTAATTACTGCCTGTTTTCTAAGTACTGATAGTTAACTGTCACTCTGTAGGTGTATAATTACTAACTGTAGCGCTGCACAAAGTATTGGCACCCCTCTAAAAACTTCATCAGTGTAAATGGAGATGTCTTACACTAACATGTTTGTGTGTGTGTTGGTGTGTGTGATTCTAATGAAGCCTCTTTGATGTTCCTTTGTTCTTTAACTCAACTCACGGTTAATTCCAGAACAACTGGAGCGCATTGAGGAGGGAATGGATCAGATCAACAAAGACATGAAGGAAGCAGAGAAGAACCTGACGGACCTGGGGAACCTCTGTGGGATTTGTCCTTGTCCCTGTAACAAGTACGTCATGTGATATACATGCACACACACACACACACACACAGTGTATAAATCTATAAGGAGATAAACCCCTGACCTACACAGGTCTCTTATTGCTCAGTATCTTTAATGTTTATTTGCAATTCACTTTTAATGTGTAATTTATCATGCTGTGGATTTGATTCTAATGATTTAATGTGTGAATGTGAGATTTAGCTTTTTAGTTGCAGCATAAATATATACATGACTATGTACAGATGTGTCTCATAAACACGAACTCTGTGCTCGTATCAGCGGGTAAGCTCCATGAACGTGAAGGTTTTTCATTAAAGATGAATATTATGATACAGACACGTCTAAAACTCAAACAAATCTTTAACCCTGACAATGGCAGAGATGTGTAGAAAGAGGTTTGAGACAGAAATGTTGTATTTAATCAGTTTTACATCAGAAATCAGACATTTTAAGCAGCTGTATGAAACACACTGCGCACGCTAAGTGAATCAGAGTTAAATTTGCTCCTCTCAGTTAAATCACTGCCTCTCACTTGAGTTTCTGCCACTACCTGTGTGTTATAGACATTACATTAGTGTTTGATCGTATTTAAAATGATATATGTGTAAGTGCATACACATCAGTGAGATAAATCATTCTGAGCTCTCACAGATGAAGTGAATAATGCTGTTAGAGTGCCCATGCTGACCTCTGTCCACCACTGAAAGCTCCTACAATGGGACCGTGAGCAACAGAATTGGAACATGGAGCAGTGGTAGAAGGTGGCCTGGTCTGATGGATCACGTTTTCTTTTACATCACGTGGAGGTGGGGTGCATGTGTGTGTCGCTTACCTGGGGAAGAGATGGCACCAGGATGCACTGTGGGAAGAAGGCGAGCTGGCGGAGGAAGTGTGACGCTCTGAGCAATGTTCTGCTGGGAACCCTTATGTCCTGGCATTCATGTAGATGCTACTTTGACACGTACCACCTACGTTAACACTCCCTAATGGCAGTGGCCTCTTTCTGCAGGATAATGTGCCCTGACACACAGCAAAAACCGTTCAGGAACGGTTTGAGGAACACGAAGAATAATTCAATGTGTTGACTCGGCCTCCAATTTCCGCAGATCTCAATCCGATCTAACATCTTTTGGGATGTTCTGGAATATCACGTCCGATCTACGGCAGCTGCACGGCACAACTTAAAGGATTTAAAGGATCTGCTAACGTCTAACATCTTGGTGCCAGATACCACAGCACACCTTCAGAGCTCCTTACACAGTGTATTATACATGAGCTCATAAAGTCCTGCATCATTTGTGTAGAGATTTTAAAATCATGCCTTCTCTTTTACATTTCTCTGCAATGAGAAGGTGTCCTTCAGGAATAGATATTAAAGATCTGAGAAACAATTGTGACTTTTTATTGTTTTCTAAATAATTTACGCTCAAATATCAGTGACGGCGATCTTGAACTGTTTATGTAAATAGTATTATTTATATATTTACCATCTTTAATAAAGCAGTGTATAGAGGAACACCAGGAGCTCCTATCACTCTCTGTTTCTATCTGTCTCTCTGTCTCTGTCTCTCTCTCTCTCCATCTCTCAGACTGAAAGAGCGAGGACAGAATTGGGGAAACAATCAGGACGGCGTTGTTTCCAGCCAGCCTGCTCGTGTAGTGGATGAACGTGAACAGATGGCCATCAGCGGGGGATTTATTCGCAGGTCTGCTTTTAAATCAATACAGTTATACAATTGATTTTAAAACCCTCAGTATGTCTCAGTTCTCTCCACTGGAGAATAGTGTACACTATTAGTGTAGTGCACTAATACAGAGAGCTTTAGAGGAGAGAGCTTTGAGTCTCATCCAGAATCTGAATGTAGAACTGAACACAGAGGTGAGTTCAGCGTGTGTAGACATGATCTAATACAGAATTCACTCTCATGCTAGTGTAGTGTAAAACTGTCAGACTCCTCTCCTCATGAAAAATCTGGCAACCTTGAAGGTGTGAACCACACGTAGGTGATTTTAATAATCAGAAAAGTAGCTGTGTAACCCAACTCTGAGTTCCAGGAACCTTCCTCACGTAAATACTGACATAACTTTTGGACTAAAGTAACCGACTCTAATAATGATTCAGAGCTATTCACTACGTATACACTGCATATATACTGTGTGTGTGTGTGTGTATGTGTCTCCAGGGTAACGAATGATGCACGGGAGAATGAGATGGACGAGAATCTGGAGCAGGTTGGCAGCATCATTGGGAATCTGCGTCACATGGCTCTGGACATGGGCAACGAGATCGACACTCAGAACCGCCAGATCGACAGGATCATGGATATGGTGATGAACTTACACTTATTCATTTATTTACAGCTATTTATTACTGAATAATAATAATAATAATAATAATAATAATAATAATAATAATAATAATAATAATAATAATAATAATAATAATAATGATGATAAACGGGTCTGTTATTTGATGCACTTTAACAGAAGTAGTTATAATCTATCTATATAAATATGTATATAAATAAGTCTCTAGTGTATAATTATATATTTCATATGTTTGTGTTTCTCAGTCTGATTCTAACAAAACGAGGATCGACGAGGCCAACCAGCGCGCCACAAAAATGCTGGGAAGTGGCTAAACATCTGCAGAAATTACTTTCAACCTTCTTCTGTCCCACTTCCTGTCTGTTTCCTCTTCTATATAGTCACTTCATAGCTTTAAACACATGTATACACACATACACACACACACACACATGTATACACTCGCACATAGACACATACGTATCGTAGAAATTGCTGTTCTGTGTTGTATAGTACTGAAGAGTGATTCATGATTCATTCCTTCTAAATGCCTCTTTTAAGTACATCGTGTGAATCGATTCACAATCACAAACGAATCTCACACTGATTCTGCATTCAGAAAAATTCCACCGTGAATTTTTTTCACCTCCTGCCACTTAATGTTTCTAATTGTTTGGTGCCAGAGCAAATCTTTGGTGCCAGAACAAAACCACAGATTAGAGGTCTCCAAATTTTTGTGTCTCCTTTTGTCCTTATATGATCAAAAAAAATATTCATCAGCACATTAAAATTCTTTTCAACACCCGCTTTGCTTTCTCTGTGTGAACAAGCACAATCTTATAGTTAGTGTATAGTTTATAGTTATAGTTATAAATCATCGACACCTGCTCCGTGTTTCAGCTCAGCAGCTCTGAGTGGTGAATCAAACGAATCAAATTGAATCTGACTCACTTAAATGAGTACATAGAAAGAGTTGAATCATGATATCCATCACTCACTGATATTCGATGTAATTACACACTGTAAATACACACTCACTCCATTCCACACATGTAACTGTATGTATATGTAACTGTATGTAGTATGTATTCATTTTGTTGCTGTTGTTGTTGTTATTTGTAAAAAATATTTTATGTATTTTATTTTAATCCTTCCTGAATAAGCTGCAACAACAGATCACTACACATCTTAGCATATTCCATCTTTCACACTTTCTCTCTCTCTATATATACATACTGTATATGTGTTTATTTACTATACTATATTATGTCATATTATATGATATACACACTCATAGTAAATAGCTGAAAGTAGTGTAGCGTAGTTTGTGTCTCCAGCTTTTTATGTAAATGTTGAATTTGCACAAGAGATAAAATAGATGAAGAGGAAAGGAAAGAGTGTATTGGAATAAATGATGACTCTGTGTGTGTGTGTGTGTGTGTGTGTGTGTGTGTGTGTGTGTGTGTGTGTGTGCCTCTCCATGACTTTGATGATGTCATCATGCTGCTCCATGTTCAACATGTTTGATAAAGCAGCAGGTGGAAACACACCAGTGTGTAACCGAGGTCAGCAGATGGAAAAGTACGACGTGTGAGATTTAATTCACTTTCTATCCGAAAGCTATGATGTGCTTCATCACGACAGTTTATCTGATTTAAAACATTCATTCCTGTAAACTTTACTACAGTGTCACACTTTGTGTTCCACTCAATGGATGGAGAATATTATGAAGAAAAAAGACAATAAAATACATCAGTACACCAGTGGAGCTGCTTGTGTGCTTTTTAAAGATCTGTAAAGAAGAAAATAAAGTGTCCGCTTTTCTCCAAGTGGAATGGCTGAGTTTGTGAATTGTTTTCTTTAGTTCTGCTCCGGATCAACCGTCTATTTCACATGATTTAAATTCCTCTTGTATATTTGGATGTGTCTGAGCTTTATTTATTCATATTCATGTGATTCATTTACATGTGATTAACTTTCCCAAATATTTCATTGAGAAGAAAAAAAATGTTTCTTTCTTTTTTTTTTTATTGAGTTTGAAGTAAGTAAAAAATAACATTAAAGAGTGAATGCTTTCAAATGTTGTCTATATGAGAGTGTGAAGAGTAGAGAGCAATACTTTTCCTGTTCCTCTGAGGTCTAAATGAGCAGAACGTCATGTCTGTAACATAATCTGAATCAGTTCTGAAATATTTTCAACTCCACTTTAAATAAATGTGTGACACACTCAAGTGTTAACACTGTGCTGATGATGTGACGATGTTGGAAAAGCTACATTTCACTCCAACACATTGATCCTCTTTTAGCTCTGGATTATGTGGGATTAAGGTTGAACACACACACACACACACTACACACTTCTACACTGGATCCTGTAGAAAATTATTTACTATTTTAATTCACTGATCAAATAACATTTTTTTTCTTTAATGACAGCAGGAGTTAAAATTTCTGTCTTTTATTTAATTTTCTTTCAGTTCATCTCTCTCTCTCTCTCTCTCTCTCTCTCTCTCTCTCTCTCTCTCTCTCTGTGTCTCTCTCTGTCTCTCCTGCAGTAATCCTTTCTTGCTCTGAGCTGTGTTCCAATCCTGTTTTCAGTGCACCTCATTCACTTCCACTTAGCTGAGTCCCCCTTGGCCATTTTAAGGGCAGTTCCAGGGCACAATTTACCCAGAATGCACTGCTGCCGTCCAACAGTTGTTCGTTAAAGTGTAAAGAGGGAAAATAAACGACTGTTTATTTACACTCTCTGGTTGTATTCCTCTGTCTAAATGGTGATGGAGCTGCTGCACTCTGCTCATGGGAGAGTTTATAAATGACGTTGAGTGCGAAGGAAGAATCTGCTCTGATACACACTTTATGCTTCACGCCTCAGGGTGATACACACTTTACAAAGTGATAAATGTGTGTGAAAAAAAATCTCTGGAACAAAACAGAGTAGGACAGAAGTAAATAAATGAATATATTTATTCATTTAAATCTTTATATTGATTATTGCTATATTCTCTTTATACATGTTCATTCTCTTTCTTTCTCTTCTTTACAGAAAAAGTTTTGTATGTAAAGAAATGAGAAGGAAATACAGTGTTATATAACACTCAGACACAGAGCATCAGTTTTCCACTCACACTGAACAATGATTTAAACTAAACACCTAGAAACAAAAAGACAGACAGAAAAATTGAGAGAGACATGGAGAGATTTCCTGTCACAAAAACTGGGTTTTGTTAAATTATGGGCAGTGGTGACTTGGTGGTTAAGGCTCTGGGTTAAGGTTGAGGGTTCAAGCCAAACTGCCACTGTTGGGCCCTTGAGCAAGGCCCTTAATCCTCTCACTCCAGGGGCGCTGTATCATGGCTGACCCTGCACTTTGACCCCAACTTCCTAACATGCTGGGGTATGCGAAGAAAAGAATTTCACTGTGCTGTAATATATACTGCTCAAAAAAATAAAGGGAACACTTGGAGTTACATTGTACTGTTTAAGTGTTCCCTTTATTTTTTGTTAGCAGTATATATGTGACCAATAAAGACTCATTATCATTGTCATTATATATGCATAGATGTAAATAATTGTATAAAGTGATGTCACTGAATCAGACAGAAGCTGTCTCAAACAATACTGAAACAGCGCTACTTCCCCCTAGTGTCTATTACAAGTATTTACAGCTACTACAGTCCAAGTCATAGTGTTACGTTCGGGCATAAAACAACTGCTTTAAACGTCTATAATCACATAATGCCACAATAAATGGAAAAAAAACTAATAAAATGCACGGCAGTATAGTATTTTTCTGCATAGTTTCTTCCTTTGGCGCAAAAAAACAACAACAGCAAAAAGCAGCAAAAATATGCGCAATGCGATTTGGAAACAACGCAGCGATTTCGAAATAGCGCATGCGCAGTGACAACGCGGCGCTATGGAGATGACGCACGCGCAGTTGCTATGACATTTTGAAAATGGCGCATGCGCAGTTGTGATAACATTTTGGAAATGGCGCATGCGCGGTGACAATGCGGCGCTATGGCGATGACGCATGCGCAGTTGCGGTAACATTTTGGAAATGGCGCCTGTGTTGAAGACCTAGTCGGCGGTTGCAGAGTTTGTTAGCTAGTTTTACTGCTGGCTGGAATTTTCGGGATTATTTATTTTCAAACGTAAAAAGTGACGTTTTAATGGACTTGCGCGGATTATGACCAAGCAAAGACTGCTCCAGGAGACGCATTTGATATTCGATATTAATAATTCTGTTATCCGCGCACAGGTAAATACGGTGAGTAATGCTAATTCTAATGCTAACTGTCCAACTAAAATGAACTGAGCTTAAGCTAGCGGCTAGAAACTTGAGCTAACCTAACACTTCTAGACTATAGAACCGATCCGTTTATGGTAGCAACCAGTAAGATTGTATTTTTAATCATTTGTGAGTCAGTGTCATTGTTTAGCCTTGTTATCTAAGCTAGTGCTAGCCGGTTAGCATGGACGAAGCGGTGCATTAGCCTGCGCACGTGCAGCTGCTGGGTTTTTGCTTTATACCTAAATGTCCAATCTTTAATAATGAATAACGCTGCTTATGACAGGATCTATATCTTTTTATTGAGTTTGTTGTGCTTTCTGCAGTATCTGTTAAGTATGTGTATTAGCTGTGTGTGTTGACTGGCTAATAATCTCTCAGCCTGTTGTTTTATTAAAAAAATGAAAACATTGATCTGAATATAAACCCCACACACTGAGGGTCAGAGCAGAGGCTGTGGCTTCATGACACTTTCTGGGTTTATAGCTGTATTATTATTTAAACAGGAGTTAGATGGGAATAAATCACACACTGCCTCCATCATGTTCTCCAACACAGTCTAATTTAAACACCAAGTCAGTGTCTGATCGTATTCCAGACGTCCTGTCTAATCTACAGACGGATTACAGGCTTGACGCATGACCGAATACGTAAATAAATACATTTAAAATAATGATGAAAGTAGGAAGGGATTATGATCTCTGCATTGGTAGTGGTTGATATCACCATATTGCAGGAATACACAGGTTTCCTAAACTGTATTTAAAAACGTGTGTGTGTTGGAGTCAGGAATATCACTGCTAATAGTTTTGTCACACCACTGAGTGAAATGATTGTCACGGTAGATCCATGATTACAGCACCTTCACCTTGCCGGGCGGCTGTGGCACATTTAGAGCGGTTGTCCATTAATCGTAGGGTTAGCGGTTCGATTCCTGGCCCATGCTGAAGTGTCCTTGGGCAAGACGCTGAACCCCAAGTTGCTCCGATGGCCTTGCATGGCAGCTCTGCTACCATTGGTGTCTGTGTGTGTGAATGAGACAACGTAAAGCGCTTTTTGGAAAAAGTGCACCATTTTACCATTTGCCCTCACAGACTCCACCCACACGCTGAGGAAAGTCTGATCTCTCTTACTGTTTTCTGGCCTCAAGCTTCAGGAGCCTGAAATGGGAATGGTGTCGGATCGGGGACTTTGACAAGTTGAAAATATATCATTTCTTAAATTCTACCTAACGTTAAGTATATTTATGTTTGTGTTTCAGTGAGGATGCGTGACCTGGCAGCTCAGGTGACCAGCGGTCTGCTGCGTTTTCCTGCAGTGACAGTGGAAGCTTTATCAGAGGATGAAGTGACTCTGGACTCAGTTCTTCATGGGAAATTCACCGCGGGTCAGTGAGCTCACGCCTCCTGTGTTACTCTTTACGTCGTGATGTTTATCTGATGTGTGGCGCTGAAATCTGGTGTAACACACGAGAACCCTATAGCAGTGTTTATCGTTCTGCATATCTCTCTGTAACAGACTTTATAATAACAGTATTGCACGTTAAATATTGTGATGTGTATCGTATTACTGGTTATCGGTGCGTACGTTATGGGCATTCGTTATAACTGTAGTTGTTTAATTTTCCACTGTGTCGTGAGTTTGATTCGTGTGATGTCGCTTCCCGTGTGTTCAGGTCGCAGCGTGTTGGCATGGCTGGCATGCGGGCCGCACTTGGAGGTGGTTCACGCATTGACAGGCGAGCGTTTCTCTGCATATCGCTTCAGCGGTGTGACGGATCACCTGCAGCCGTGTGTGACGGCGGTGAGAGAGTTCAGTTGGCTGAAACGCAGCGGGCTGCTGGTGGGTCTGCAGGAGGACGAGAGTAGCATGCTGTGTCTCTACGACCTCGGCATCTCACGCGTCATTAAAGCCGTTGTCATACCAAACAGGGTATGAGTTCTGCAGCTTATACACACCAACTACAGACCAGTTACACTGTAATAATCTCTCAGCTCAGTGTAGTGAAATCTCTGTCTCGCTCTTTTGCTCTCTCTCTCTCTCTTGCACTCTCCCCGCCCTCTCTCTCACACTCTCCCCCGCCCTCTCTCTCACACTCTCTCCCCCGCCCTCTGTCTCTCTCGCTCTTGCTCTATCAGATCACTGCTGTCGAGCCACTGGTGAGTTATGGAGGAGCGAGCACGAGTACGCAGCACCTGCACCAGAGCCTGCGCTGGTTTTTCGGAGTGGTTGCCGTGGTAACAGATGTGGGACATGTCCTATTAGTGGATCTGTGTTTAGATGATTTCTCCTGTACTCAAACTGAACTGGAGGCCTCAGGTGAGATCAGCGTCACCACAGCACTTAATGTGCTTTTTTTTAGTAAAGAGTAAATAAAGTAAACCAGCTGACTCCATGAATGCGGAGCTGTGTGTTGTGTTAACATTAGCGCTGTGTTTTTTCCTCTCAGATCTAGAGGTGGTGAATAAATGTCCGTCTGATATTCCACGTCTGCGAGAGGGAGTCGCTCAGCAGGGACGCCACCTCTGTCTCCAGCTGTGCAGCCCCACGGGGACGGGTGTTTCAGCTCTGCACTTCATCAACCGCACCAATCAGCTCGCTGTGGGCTTCACCGACGGCGTCCTGCAGATCTGGAACATGAAGACGCTCAAGAAAGAGTGAGTGACACACCGACGTTGTAGGTCAATGACACATCTGAAATCTGCCGTAATAAATCCAACAAGTAGCAAAACTGCTCAGGAGTGTTTGAGTCGCTTTTTGGTGATGTCGTCTCAATATTTGCAGGTATCACTCTCAGCTGGAGGGCGGCCGAGTCCCTGTGTACGCCTTTAACTTCCAGGAGCCGGAGAACGACCCAAGGAACTGCTGCTACCTGTGGGCTGTTCAGTCAGCACAGGATCTGTGAGTCTCTCTCGCGCACACACACAAACGCACACTGTACAGGTGCAGGACGACTCCGTTTCACTTTACAGTTTACACTTCAGTAGATGTGTGTGTATTACTTGTCCCACTGCGCTGCTGAGTTCTGGATTGTGATTGGTCAGAAGGTGTAATTTTCTATGACAGCAGCTCTGACAGTAACACAGGTTTATATTAATGCGCTCCTTGTTTCTATAACAGTAGCTCGTTTACAGTGGACGGTGCACTGATAATAAAAAAATTTAAATCGTCATTGACATTGTTTTCTTAAAGTAAGGGGACGTTTCACAGTGAGTTCAGTGTTTAATGTTACAGTGTTGTAATATGGCGTGTGTATGTTGCAGTGAAGGTGATGTAGTCAGCCTCCATCTACTGCAGTTGGCGTTCGGGGAGAGGAAGTGTTCTGCATCAGGGAAAATCATCTATGAGGTACAGGCTAACCCTGCCCCCAACACCAGCCTCCGCCAGGGAGGAGGGACCATTCTGTAACAGATGTTTCTCGTGTGTGTGTAGGGTCTGGAGTACTGTGAGGAGCGTTACAGTCAGGATCTGAGCGGTGGTATGTTTCCTCTCAGAGCTCAGGCCACACACACTCGCCTGCTCAGCTGCCAGACCATCGAGAAGTTCCGCCATCATCCTGACAGAGAGGACAGTGTTAATGAAGGTCACTGCTTTAACACAACACCACAAAAATACTGTCAGGCTTTTTTACAGTCAGATATAGAATTATTGGCACCTTCTTGATGGTGATGTTTGTTTTTGATATGGCAGTAAAAACTGTAAATGAACCACGACTTTGTTTTTTTCAGGATTTATACAGGTTTTTTGTTTTCTTGATTCCCTGCTTTGATGCTAACAGTGGAGACTTCTAACTCATCTCACTCAGTCATTAACATAACATACATTACACACATTAGTTTAAATAACATGTGTATTACATATTATTAACATACAATGTGTAGAAAACTATTGTCAGAGAGAGGTACTATTGTTTGTTAAATAATAAAATATGTTGCAGTAAAATTGTGTAACTGATTCTCAGGTTTGAAGTCATACACCATTGCAGTAAGTTAACGATTCTGTATGTTTTCTCACCACAGTGGCGTCTCCGGATACGAGTGTGTCAGTGTTCAGCTGGCAGGTGAAGTCGTACGGACAAGGCCGACCTTCTACCTTCATCGGCGTGTTCGATATTAACAGATGGTATCACGCACAAATGCCTGATTCACTGAGGTACGAATATTTCAGATATCCAAATCTCGGATCCATTTGAAATGTTGTTTATTTAAAATGTCGTTTATTTGTTTATTTAAACAAAAGCTCTTAATTAACTCATTGCTTGTACCTGTTATTTAATTAGCTCTTATAAAATGAAAGTTATATTATTATTAGTAGTAGAAGTAGTAGTAGTGCGGTGTGCTGTTCAGGGCTGGGTGATATTACGGATATCCCATAATAAGATGGAAGCAGATTAATTGATGTAAAAAGAATTGTTGTTCATATATTTTTTTTCAGTGTTACATTTATTTAAAATATAAATGAAAATGAGCGGTGTGTCATCAGGGCGGGCGAGTCTCTGCAGAACTGTCCCTACCTGGCCGTGTGGTCTCTAGACTCTGTGATGGAGGTGACTCAGTCCTGCCCCCTGCTGGACATGGTCGTTCATGAGCGCAGTCTGAGCAGAGCCCTGCCCCATATCTGCCCGCCTCCTGAACAATTCTTCAACCCCAACACGTACAACTTCGGCAAGTACACACACACACTTATCATAATGTACTGCTTTATGTACAGTCACATCTTTCAGTAAAAATTTAATTTGGAACTTCTTCGTATGAGTCTCGATGTGATGGAACAGAGGGCCTGACCTTACTTCTTGTGCTTTTTAAAATAATTTTTTAACAGTAGTTTATTAAGTGTGTGTTTGTGTTGTGTAGGTGCGAGCTGTCTGCTTAATGCTGGAATAGTCCACTTCACCTGCTCTGGGTATCAGAAAGAGGTCAGTCTGCTGTTTCTAGTCAGCTCTTTGTGTGCTGGTGTGAGTCCATTTCTGAGGGGTTCTGGTTCTACTTTCAGACTCTGAGTTATCTGAAGAAAGCCGTGCCGAGTCAGAGTGATGGGATTTCTAACGGATATTCCCGCTGCCTCATGTCCGGCCTGCTTTCCTCTCGGCTTGCGGACGTTCAGCCATCCAGCCTGACCGAGGTAACCATCACCATCACGTGACGTTCTAACCTCCGAACCCTTGATGATTGAGGTTCTGCATTACGTGTTGTGTTCACTGCTGTCTGTGTGGGCTGTAATGATGCTCCTAGGAGAAGGCTTTTTCTTTCTGCTTCATACCTGCATATGGCCAGAATGACCAGTAGAAGCTCTCTAACTTTACAGTGTGTTTTATATTCAGTGTTAAAGTGTGGTTTTGGTTGAAACTGCAGCAGGAGCAGCTGGACGCCATTTTAACCACCGCAGTGGAGACGAGCGCTCTGGGTCTGATCACCGGCTGCATTAAACAGTGGACGACCGAGGGTGAGCACTCGCTTTCATTCCGATATTAGTTTTTTATTTATTTTATTATAATTTACTGGTTTGTTTTTTTCTGTCTGTGTTTAATAACATACAGCTTATTTATATTACTCCCCTCTTTACCTTACAGAGCAGGCTGGATCTGCAGTGAACCTGCGCTACATCCTGGAGTGGGCCTGGGACAAAGTGGTCAAAACCAAAGAGGAGCTGGACGGCATATGTAAGCGTTCTCACGGCAGGAATCATCTCCTCACAGCACAGACTATTTTACACATATCCTTCAGTTAGAGGTGAATTATGTTCTCGTTGGGTTTATGTGACTCTGAGCAGCGCTGAAGGTGAATTAGTCACATCACACACAGAATGTAGTTATCAGTGCTAGTTTAGTAGTTAGCAAAGTGACTCACTTTATTTAGCATGAGTTTATACTGTTATTCTGTATAATAATAAATCTGTATATATGTATTTGAATAATACACTTTTCAGCTTTTTTATTTATGGTAGGTTGTAATATGATCCATGCCATCCCCTAACGTATATGTGTGTGTGTGTGTGTGTGTGTGTGTGTGTTGTGTTTAGGTGCTCCGTTATTTGACAGCTCGTCTAATTTTACTGATCCTCAAACACTGCAGCTTCTCCAACACAGCCAGAGATTACTCAGTAACCTCAGCACCATCTTCCACTGCCTGCTGAAGGAGGCTCAGGAGCTCACACAGAAAGGTCTCTCTCTCTCTCTCTCTCTCTCTCTCTCTCCTCTCACTCTGTATGTCTCTCTCTCTCTCAAAATAATCCAATTTATACTAAAGAGCAGTTTGAGATACCTCTAGCCCCATTAACTGTGCAAGGATCTTTGAATATTCATGAATATGCATATTTGAAAAGGCCCCCATTTCTTCCTAACAGCCTAATATCACTAATGTTAGTTAATTTCGTTAGCTAACAGCTATTTAACTAGTGCAGATTAATCACACGAGTCTTGAATTACATCCTCATATTATAAAAGATTTTTGTTTTCCTTTGACAACCAGCATCTGTGTAGTGATATTACTAACTGATCTTATATGTAGCTTCATCTCTAAATCACTTTTACACAGAAACACTGAGAAATGTTTGTTTTAAATATTATTATTTTAAGCAGTTTTTGTTAGTGTCCCTGATTTTTAAGTGATGATTATTGTTTGTGTCTGTCTCTAGGTGTAATAGGTCTGGTGAATAAGTGCATGGTGTCCAGTCTGATCTCTCAGTACGCTCAGGTGGTCCTGTGGTTCTGCCGCACTGGTCTCCTCCCCGAGAGCGCTGGTAAAAACCCTCACCACCTACACCTCCATTTTCATTATTTAACCTCCACCAGTATGTACATGAGTGATTATTTTACGTTTTACAGATGACGACGTAATGCAGATATCGAGGCCTTTTTACAGTTTCTCTGTCATTAAGAATTATTACACGGGTCAGAGGGAGGAGCTGCACAGACTCGCCAAGTGAGTCAACACAACATATTCTCCATCTTATTTTCACATTTATATCAAATATAAACTCTTAAGCAGGTATTTGGTGAATATTATCATTAATCCTCAAATTTCACGTTAAGCTATGAAGCTAATGTTGCTAATAAAGTGAAGCTTACAGTTTAGCATGATCCCTCTTTCCTCAGGGATAAGTGGAACGCTGACTGTCTGATGATTGATGGGTTGGTGGCTCAGTGTGGTGTACGTCTCTCAGAGCTGTGGAAGAGAGACGAGGGTGGGACCGGCCAGTACCCCCCTCCATCACTACACGTAATTATCTCTCTAATAATACCACCTTTCATGTATATTAATATAATAACAATCAGATTATCTTATCTCCGTAGAGCTGATGATCTACACCCTAGTGTTTTATTTAAATAAATCCCCCACTAAAGAACTGTATCAGCTTAGACACAATCCTTTAAGCATTTACATTTAAATTAGTGACGTCTGATTGGCTGTGGAGATTCTGTGCGGAATAAAATAAATATAGAGTAGGTAATGGAGCGGCTCATTAAAAACCAGCATGAGGTTAAAGAACATTATGATTTTTTGATATTTTCCCCCCTGATTTATGTTTCCCCAGGCCCTGCTGGACCTGTACCTCCTGGAAAATGTTGAAGAATCTACCAAACATGCTATCGTATCCTTTTTTTAGCTTCTTCCACATCATGTTTCTAAATCAGTATCACTATAACTACATCAGTGATTATCAGACTTGTTCATAGAGCTCTGTTATGCTCCGTAAAGCAGTTATAGAGCTACATGAGGCTGGAGAAAGTCAATACAGAGGTCTCATAGAGCTTTATTAGATAAAATAAAGGGGTTCAAGAGGTACATTTAGTAGAATCAGATAGAGGTGTAGTCTTCTGGGTAAATGCTCTGATTGTTTAGTTGTGTGTGTGTGGTGTTGGAATCTTAACCATGCTGTCCAGGTGATTTATCTTCTCCTGGATGTGATGTACTCTTTTCCTAATAAGAGCGGAGCATCTGTGGAGTCTTTCCCCACGGCTTTCTCCATTCCCATCGGCTTAGTGAAGCTCGTACAGGGCCTGTGGCTACTCGATCACCACGACCATGAGGTATCATGCAGTTCACACGCTGTTTGCACAGTTTTCTTGTTTTTTTTACTTCGCATTTGATTGACTTGGCACTTATTCGTTTTTTATTTATTTATTTTTTTACTGGAAAAGTTTTTAAAAGCCATCTACATAGAAAAGAAAAACTTCATTATAGAGGAATAAAATCCCAAAACTCATGTAGGTGGTGATTTTTATTTTTTTTTTTTTCTTCTCTCTCCCCTCAGAACTCTCTGGAACTGCTGCTCCACCCGTCTGTCTCTTCGTGTGTGTGGGCGTGGCAGCACTCTCGCGTTCTGCAGGCTCTGATGATCCAAAGCAAACACAGCACGGCGTTGCATTACCTGCACATGATGAAGCCCTCCATCACCTCCACCTCCCTCACCAAGCTGTGTGTTTCTGTACTGCTGCACAACAGGTACACACACACACTTGTACATACACACTTCCCTCACCAAGCTGTATGTGTCTGTACTATCTTTCACACAGGTTTTTTTGTGTACACTGTCCCAAATTGTGTGTGTGTGTGTGTGTGTGTGTGTGTGCGCGTGCATGTGTAGATGTATTGTGGAGGCGTGGGCATTGTTGAGGCAGCAAGTTAATAAACTCAATATGGATGAGCTGCTCAGGTTTTTCTATGAGACGTGTCAGGAGCTGAGTTTAATGAAGGAGCTCCTAAAACTTCCCCTCCGACCCTCTGAACAGGTACGTGTGTCTGTTTCTGTCTGTGTGTGTGTGTGTGTGTGTGTGTGTGTGTTTCTCTGTCCATCAGTATATCTTTCCAGCTTTCTGTGTCTCTCACTATTTCTAAATATATTTCATAGTGTGTGTCTGTCTCACTTTATGTCATAGCATCTCTATCTCTGTTTTTACTGATGTGTGTGTGTGTGTGTGTGTGTGGTAGGAGTGTTTGGAGCGGTTCCTGCAGGAAACAGGAGGGTTCCAGAACAGAGAGCTCCTCATGGTTCACTATCTCCAGCAGGCCAACTACGTTCCTGCGCTGCAGATCAACCACACATTGAAAATGAACCTGGCTGTGAGTGTGTGTTTTTCTCTCTCTCTCTCTCTCTCTCTCTCACTCACACACACACACCCTGTTGAAAAAGTGTTGAAATTTGAAATCACTGCAGTGTTGATGTCTCAGGTCACATGACAGTGGAATGTTTTGTGATTTTGTGTCAACGGTGAACTAAACCGACCTGTGAAGTAAACTGACCTGCTGTGTTCTTCAGGGTGATCGAGATCCTAAGATGAAGGAGAGATCGAACACAAGGAACTCCATCATGAATCAGTACGGGAAGGTGTTACCTCGCGCTCAGAGGAAGCTTCGCCATCGAACGTGCAAAACCATATCAGCACTCGTCCACCGTCCTCAGAAAGGGTACACACCACTTCATGTTCACACCGTTTATCAGAATTACTGTACACATCTTCTGTGAGAGAAGGTTCATCGTCTTTACTTTCCATTCCAGTTGCCAGGCCTCAGCCGTTATCCACCGTGGCTAAACGCTCTACTAATGAGAATGTCCTGAGCAGAGCAGCATTTATTAAAAACGTTCTCACGAAGATCGAGGAGGTGTGGATCGGGAAGGATGCTACACCTGAACCCTCCCCTCTCAAGAGGTGTGTGTGTGTGTGTGTAACTGGGGTAAATAAGGCGTGTTTCCTGCTGAGGTTCCTGGCTGAGTTACCGTTCTGCTCAGAGCTGTAATTCTGCCAACGGAGCCATATTCAAACTTTTCCTAAATTTCATAAAAATATATAAAATTCTCACTGTAAAGCATCCAGTAAACTCCTCAGATCACTTTCTTAACTTCGGTCGTGGCTTTTCCTCATTTGTTTTGTTAACATAAAAAAATTATGTTTAAATTGTTCAGTATACAGTTTGGATAAACAGACCACACCCACAATCGAGAACTGTAGCCGTTGTGACACGCCCACAAACAAGTCACTTTGTACCGTGAACATCGAGTTAATGATTTAATCTGTTGAGAATTGTTCATTGTGTAAACTTTGTCTTTGACCAATCAACAGCAGCCAGTGAGGCAAGCTCTGCCAATATGGTTCCTGTTTTAGGAACGTGTCTAAATTTTGTTTTATGACGTTTTATTTTTCAGCCCAAAAGCCCCTGACGCTCTGTCCAGTCCCAATCCTCTGACCTTAAACGTCCCTGAGGCTTTTGTTGGAACACCGATTAACATGCTGACTAAGAGGATGTCCAGGTGACCTGAACACTTAACCCTTAACCTTCCTTCTTTCCTTATCTCTTTGTTATAATAACAACAACAACAATAATAATAATAATAATATAATCAGTAAACCCTACCTAATAACTATTTTGACTCCGTCCCAAACACCTGAATGTAGAATTTGATATTTCTTGATAGTGGTTAATTGTTTGAGTGACATGAAAAGAAATGGGTTTATGAATGAATTATTATTAATAAAATATTTCTAGACATTTTTCCAGATAATTTTTGTTCACTGGATAAATGCTTGTGTAGTCCTAAAATAAAATGGAGATCTTTTTAACGTGTGATTTCAGACTCTTGGATCTGGCGGTACAGCCGTCGTCCCAGACGTCTCCTGAATCGTCTCACACTCACGTGACTCCGCCCAAATCCATCAGCTCCTGGGCTGCACCTAAACACATCAGCAGGGCTCCTGAGCTCAGCCTGTTACACACTCCTCAGGTGGTGAAGGTGAAGAAACATGCACACACTCCGCATACACTCCCCGTACACACATACTGTACATGTTCCATGCACAATAACACTTAATACACGTGCCAAACACATTTTTTGCATATAGACACACATTCATGTATTCACTAATAAATACTTGTACTCATGCATGCTCTGTACACACTCCACGCACACACCACTCACATTTCTGTAACATCTATTCATTATGTTGTTTATTTTAATATATGTACATAGTTTGATGTAACATTTCCTCTTTCCACTCTGACACAGAGAGCTCGAGCTTTAGCTGCATCCGGTCAGGGTTTCTCCTCCTTCACACCTCAGTCCATTCTAAGGAGCAGTCTCCGCCCCACTCCTATAGCCACACCTACTGCATCACCTGCCCGATCAGCCACACCCCCTTTACGCCCCAAAGAGAGTCGCATCACCTTCCTGGAGGAAAGTGGATCTCCAGCTCTGCCCAAGAGCTCCTCCCTGCACTGTAGCAACGGGGTAAAGCACCACACACACATACAGATCACGTGACCTAACTTTACATATAAACTGGGATATAAATTTGAGACAGTTCTTTTTCTCTACTTTAGCTCACTGCAGTTGTTGAAATTAGCGAGCTGAAGCTCCCACCCATGCCACCAGATGGCGGAGTTGAGGGATGGAGTGAGCATTCCGGTGAAGAGGAGGAGGATGAAAAAGAACCCAGTGCATCACTTATGCCTTCATTAAAGCAGAAGGAGAACCTAGAGACGGAGGAACTGAAGCAGGTCTTACCTACGCTAGAGTGCAGGCCCAGTCTGGGACATGAGACAAGTGCACTCTCCATACAATCAAATTCCACGCTGGAATTCCACGACGCTCCTTCTCCAACAGATGTGATGAGACCAGCACGGCAGTCGAACATCAGGCTGGATGAAGATGAAGTCATCATCATCAGGCCTCCAGAATCCGAGACCGATTTCACCACATTGCTTTCTTCCGAAGAGCTGATTTTGGACCAGGAAATGGAAAATTATGAAGTTTTGGAATTTGAGATGAAGTCAGAGGCAAACGAAGAACATGCAAAAGAAGAAGCTGAGGACCAGATCAAGGAAGCGACTGAAGAAACAGAAGTACAGAACTTGCCAGTTGTTCCAGTCACTTCACTGGAAGAGTCAAGTCAGGATGATTCAATGAATCATGAGGTAATTTTGGCACCACGTGAACCAATCAGAACCTCTGGAATGTCTGAGGAGACGAGCAGAGAGGAGGAGACGAAGGACTCTGAGCCAGTTCCACCACCATTCATTGACAACGCCGTCACTCCGGAGGAGCCAATCAGAGGGAGTCCCAAAGAATCTGAGTCATGTGATTCAGTTGAGCACTCCGTGGTTAATAACCAGTCAATTAGTGAGCTTCCTGCTTCTAATACCGAAGAGCTGAGAAATACTCCCGAGGCCATGGAGACATCAGGTGAGAATTCTTAAAATGGGTGGAGTCAGGTTAGTCTTAAATTACATGTAATGTTGTTTATGATTGAGATTGATTGGAATTTCTTCGTTCAGATCTGGATGATTACGTGGAGCGTGAGTTATTCTGTCATCTCACGCCTCTACGCTCCCACGCCGAAAGTAAAGAGGCTTTAGAGTCCGACAGGTGCCACAAATAATAATCAGTTCGCTTTTTTCTCTCATCATCTTATTTTCTGTTGTATTTATTAATCTCCTTTTTTTTTTTTTTAATTCTGCTCAGTGAGCCATGTGGAGATGTTCAAGATCTCGGAGCTGAGGATGATGCACACAGATCTGTCGCCTCGTCTGAAGCTACGTCCTCCGAGTCACGATGTGAGCATTTATTAAACGGTAACACATCCAAGCATATGCAGATTTAATATTAATATTAATAAGCTGTGTGTTCCCTTAGCTGTAGTCAGCCTGAACGACACTGAGGAACTCTCCAGCGACGAGGAAGATGATGAGGAGGAGGAAGAAGACTCGGGCAGTGAGGTGGAGATTATAGAGGAAGTAAAGGGAAACGGGACACAGCAGCACCTTTACCTGCAGGACCTCCAACCTGAAGATCAGTTCCTCCAAGAGCAGGCGGCCGCTGTGCTATCCCTCGTCACCGACCCACAGCTGAAGGTCTGATGATCATCACACCGCCGTCCACTTCCCACAAAGCTGCTTCACCTCTTACACACACGAATACACTCTTCATTTCTCTTTCATTTCGAAGCTACTTTAAAGGCACTTTATAAAATAAAGTTTATTATTATTATTATTTTCCCCAGATATTTTATTTATCTGTTTGCTTGTTTATCTTTTTATTTGTTTTATTTAATTTTTTAGCTTTTGGGTTTATTTTTACTGTTTGTCTAAGGCTAGAGTATTTTTTTTTGGTTGGTTCTAATTTATTTATTTGACTTTTGAACATTTCTTGTTTTGTGTGTTTGGACTGAGCAGGTGATTGATGGCTGTGAGGAAGAGGAAGGTCAGGTGCTGGTGGTTAGTCTGGATGATGAAGTCGACGATGGTATGTGCTACACTGAGTTGAAGCCCTCCACCACTCTCCTTCTTCCCATCACGCTGCCCACTGAGCAACAGGAGCTTCTGCACAGTGTCCAGCTGCCCCAGGATGCACTTCCTGTCTGTCCCAATAACTTCTCCCTCATGCTGGAGGCAGATGATGAAGAACCAGCAGCTTTAGAAATGGACGCTGAGAACCATCTAATTCTGGAAGGGAACACGAAGCATACTGGAGATCTGGAGGAAAAACCAAATGCTAATAGAGATGAGGTTAGTGTGGAGCATGCTGTTCTAGAATCTGAGGAAACCTTCCAAATGGAGGAGTTGCTTTCAGAAACAGTTGTACCAGACGTTGTGGAATCTAATAAACCAGTAGAGAAGGTTCAGCTGGAACAGGAAGTGACTGAAACTGAGCGAAACAGGGATCATCAACCTGATGAACCAGCTGTAGTTCAAACACAGTTGGAAGCAGTAGAACCTGAACCACTTGTAGAAGATGAACCAGCAGAGGAAGCTCAAGTAGAGCAGACAGAAGAGAAAATGGAGCTAAAGCCAGATTCTGACCCTGCTGAGGAAGCTCAAACAGTAGTAGAGGAGCCTCTGGAGGAACCAGTGGAACCAACTGATGGGCCTGTGGAGGAACCAGTGGAACCTGCAGAAGAGCCTGTGGAGGAAACCATGGAACCTGTAGATGAGCCTGTGGGAGAACCAGTGGAACCTGTGATTGAAGAGACTTTTGATGTAACTGATGTATGTGTCAGCGGTCAGTTTGAAGAGTCGGGCTTGGCTGGGGTTAAAGAGGATGGTTTGGTCCTTAATGAGGAAATGCCTTATGAAGAGGGTGTTGTAGAAGCTAGTGGCATAGTTCCTGTAGCTGAAGACCATGTTTCTGAAGCTAATGACCATGTTTCTGAAGCTAATAGAGCTGAGGAGAAAGATGGTACGCTTAAGGAAGCTATAGAACCCACAGCTGAGTTGATGGAAGTGCGGCGAAGCCCAGCAAGAAGAGGACGGAAGACCATTACATTCCCAACAACCCTGATGGAATCTGAGAGAGATGCTTCTGAAGAGGAGCGAGCCGATTCGAAAGTGCCTTCCACACCGAGACGTGTAACAAGGAGCAGCAAGCAGCTCATGGAGTCTGAAGTTCTCGTCACACCAAGGAGAAGCACAAGAAAAACACATTCCGAAGCCACAGTGGAGGAGGTGGCGTCAACAAAAGCAACTCCTCCACGTAAAACACAGAAAGCTACACCCAAGAGAGGATCTCACAAAACGAGGAGCTCGAGTGCAAATGATGTTGAAGAAGTCCAGAAAATGGAGGAAACCTCAGTTGTTGAAAATCAGAGCGCAAGGAAGACTAGAAAAGTTACAGCGATCAAGGTCCCAGAGCCGATCCCTGAGGAGAAATCTGTGGAGAACCAAGCTAACAGTAATGCTAGTCCCAGCAGGGTGACTCGCCAATCGAGCCGGAGGCTAAGCTTAACGCTGGAGAGCTTCCAGATGATTTCAGGTGTCCAGAACACGTCTTTAGTCACACCACCCAGGAGCAGACGAAAAGCCCAAGGCACAAACAACGAGACTTACTTAGTGGACAGCGCTCAACTTCAGAACGTTTCCAGACGACTGACGAGGAGCCAGTACTGGGACGACGGAGAGGAACCCGAGAAACCAGAGAACCTGGAATCCACCAATCTGTTGGCGAGCGCTTTGATTGAGAGACTGAACGACGAACAAGCTAAAGAGAGCAAAGTGGTTACGGAGATAGTGCGTGCCAGACGGCGGACCAGATCTGTAGCTTCATCAGCGGACCATGAAGAGCAGAACGCCGAAGCTCTGGAGTCAGCAGGTTCTACTGACCAGCAGGAGCAGAAGAAGAAATCTGCACCATCTGTTAGAAGAACACGAGCCAGCAAAGCTCCAGAACCTGACACCTCACCTGTTAGTGATGGCACATCTGGTGCTGTGAGAACGAGAGGTGAGCTCTCCATCACTCCTGCTTTAGAACTTGCATGCTGAAATCTCACATTTTTATCAGAGGTTTATTTGTAACGTTTATTTTCTACAGGAAAGAAAAAAGACATGGCTGTAAACGATCTTGTTTTGTCTCCTCCTGTGACTCGAATGAGACGAGCACCTGCTGTCCCCGACCACGTCGAGGTGAGAAACTCACAGGTTGTTCATTTTCCTCTAACTGCACGTCTCCGAGTGTTTTATTCCTCTTACGTTATTACATTTTTTATTTTATTTCCTGTGTTGTAAAGCTTTGCCAGCTTGACTGTTACAGAAACACTGACACTGGAGACTTCTTCCAGAAAAATTCATCAGATCATTGATTACACCTTATTTAACCAAGTTATGTCTCTGTGAACCAGCCGTTACTATAGAAACTATAACCTGTTAGAACGAGCGCGTTAATATACAGCTGCACTACTGTCAGAGCTGCTGTTATAGAAAATTAACCATCACCTTCTGACCAATCACAATGAAGAACTCTGCAGCGCCATGGTGTGATAATAATGTGAATATTCATTATTCAATGAGCGCTCATTTAAAGGTAACTGTGAATAATGGGGCTATGTTTTGGCGCACCGTGTGAAGAAAGTTACAAACACTTTTCCTGTTTGTTTGTTTGTTTTTTTTGCCATGAAGGAAATGATTTTATCGGACGAAGCTGCAGTGGAAGCTGAATCGGCGGTTAAGACGAGGAAGAAGAGAACGACAAGGTAAATCCATCCACCCTTCAGTGCTCCGGTCGGATTCAATACTTAATCAAACTCCGACACGTTATGTTTTTGTGTTGTTTTTCTCTTTCCTCTGTGACAGAGCGAGAGCGGAGCCTGAACCCGTGGTGGCGGACCTCCTGTCTCCGCTAGCGAGTCCAGCAGAACCGGTTCCGAGGAAGAAACCGGAGGATCGAGAGGCAGCCGCTCCGAAGATGAACCTGAGGCGGAGACGCATGATGGAGGCCATTTTCCCCAAACCGGTCACACGCAGAATGAAACTTTAACACTGATCACACCACTGTCGTCGTCATCATCATCATCATCGTTTTATTTTCCTCTGGAGCTTCCTGTGTGGTTGTGCGTGTACAGTAAACACACCTCCGTTCCCCCTCCGCCTGATTTTTACCAGGACCTTTTGCTGTTTTCTAATTAAGGAAATGATTTTTGAAGTGAATAAATAAACAGAGCTCTAATTTGGGAGATTTAATTTTATATTAAATAATTAAACGAACGAGTGACGTTTACAGTACGGAGCACTGACTGAAGCCAAACGATGCAAAAGTCTTAAGTTTTAAACACGTGCATTTCTACAAATGTAAATAGTCTTTTAGGGGTGTTCTAAATAAAATTTCATACCTGTGAATGAGTTTTACTGGTTATTTCATGTTTTTAGGATTTTCCTCACTTCGTAGTGCGCACTACACTTTATGTTGATTGGTTACGCAGCGGGTCACGTTGTTTACGGTGTCACTTGGTATTGTGTAATTTGAAATTCCCCCGGAGATGCACCGAGTAGGACACGGAGAAGATAATGTGCCATGTTTAGAAGGCTCCTTGACGACATCTGGTTACTTAAAGCTCCTTATTTTTCAGTATCACCTGATTGTCCAACCTCAGATCACACTTTATTTTTTATTAACTGTTTTCCTGTTCTGTAATTCCCCTTCAGCTCTTTAATAATGATTATGTGAATATTCATTTCTATCACCAGTTCCTTATTTGCAGTGTTTAATGTGCTCTTTATCTACAATTTTACTGTAATGAATCCCATCCTGTTACGCTTTTCAGTATTCTTCATTTTTAATTTTATATTCAAAAATGCTCTATTTTTATGCTAAAATTAAACAATATGTTAACTGTATTTTTGTTTGTAAATCGTTATCTCTAAATTGTAGGCCTGATGTACAAATAAATCAGCTGCATGACTTTATTTGTGGGTTGATTTTTTGGGTTTTTATTTTTTTATTTTTTGGTGTTTTCTTTTTATATGGAATCAGGACTGACTCGGTTTATTACAGTTTGTCGCTCTCACAGCTGAGGGGTGGTGATCACTCCTGCAGCTCCGTGTCTCATTTATCCAGTGACTCGAATTTAAAGATGTTCATGTAAAATTCCTGAGTGGACTCGTTCATTCACCTTCCGAAAGCAACTTATACCTCTAGTGGCGGTAGATCTGGGAATAGACCTGCATGTTTGTGAGAGGAGATCATAGAGCTCTGAGGAACCCCACATGGACCAGTGGAGAACATGTGAAGCTTCACACACACAGTAGCCCGAGCTCACAGCATCAAACCTGACATGGCCAGGGTTTCGTCAGCTCTGACTCCGCCCCCTGGCCTGCTGATCCTGCAGCAAGGGTGAGTTGGTCACAGAGTTCAGGTGTAAAATTATCTGTCTGCACAAAGTATTGGCACCCCTCTACACATCCATCAGTGTGAAGGGTGCAGCAGTGAGCAGATATGACCTGAGTGATGTTTATTCTCAGTGACTCTGATGTGGGGGTTGTGTGTGATTAATTCATGAGTGAGAGAAAGTGATCAGCTCTCCTGCCTCATGTTACACTCGCTCAGTTCCTTGCTTTTCTCACTAACGTGAAGTGACATGGCTGGAAAAGACTGCGTAAAAGTGGCTGTGCGAGTCCGACCCTTCAACAAGGTCAGGCATTATTATTATTATTATTATTATTATTATTATTATTAAAAGGTTTAGGTGTTTAAACACATGAGCCGCCAATATGAAGGCTGTTCAGTGCTGACGTTTTCAGGGTGTGTGTGTGTGTGTGTGTGTGTGAGTGAGAAAGTGAGACCCAGAATACACTGCAGGTGATACATGGCTGTGAAGTGGTGTATAGTAATGAAGTCTAGGTTTTAACTTTTACTTCACTTTTTATATTTTGTAAAGGAAATTGGTTAATTTTACTGTAATAAATGTCCTTCCTAAAATTCAGCTCCATTTCTTAATGCAATGTTAATCCTTTTATCCTGACACGCTGTCATTCTGAACAAAAACACAATCTGATAACACCTGACATTCATTACTGAACTGTTCGGATCACTGAACGGCTCTTCGAATTCCTGAATCGACTCTTAACCTTCACCCAAATGAAGCGATTCAAAGAATTCAGATTCAAAGAATCGCTTCATTAAGTGAAACACTAAGCTTCACTGAACTTGCATCTCGTCAGAGAAACACCGAAAGTGAGGGAAAGTTATTTACATTATTGATTTTATTATTATTTAGTTCGTCCATGTCCATGAAATTGCTGGCTCCGGATGAGAAAACGATTAAGCTGTATTTTATCAGTGTGTTATTCCTGACACAGATGTATTCATAAAGCAGAATAGTTCGACTTTAAAACATGATAAATGTGGTGTATTAGTTTAGCTAGCATGCTTAGCCAGTTATCTAGGATTTATTATTGTGATAATATTAAACAGTGTTTAAGTGGTAGATGAAGGGACCTGCTGAGTTAGCAAGAACTGCTAATATTGCTTACAGCAGCTTTAACACTCAGCTAATATTATTTCTATAGATAGTAACTAATACAGGATGGTGCCTTATTTAAAGAAACTCAATGAGTGTGTGTGTGTGTGTGTGTGTGTGTAGAGAGAGCGTGATGCTGGGAGTCGCTGTATTATTACGATGAGCAGTAACAGTGTGAGTATCGAGGAGCCTCGCAGTCAGCACCGCCGCACCTTCACCTTCCACTTCACCTTCTGGTCTCACAGCGGCTTCATGAAGAACTCACATGGACTGTTGGTACCTGAGGACGAGGGAGGACGCTACGCTGACCAGGTCTCTCTCTCTCACACACACACACACACACACACACACACACTCCATCATCAGCGGCTTCATGAGGAACTCACATGGACTGTTGGTACCTGAGGACGAGGGAGGACGCTACGCTGACCAGGTCTCTCTCTCTCTCTCTCTCACACTCACACACACACACACACACACACACACTCCATCATCAGCGGCTTCATGAGGAACTCACATGGACTGTTGGTACCTGAGGACGAGGGACGCACGCTGACCAGGTCTCTCTCTCTCTCTCTCACTCCACACACACACACACACACACACACACACACTCCATCATCAGCGGCTTCATGAGGAACTCACATGGACTGTTGGTACCTGAGGACGAGGGAGGACGCTACGCTGACCAGGTCTCTCTCTCTCTCTCTCTCTCTCTCTACACACACACACACACACACACACACACACACACACACACACACACACACACACACACTCCATCATCAGCGGCTTCATGAGGAACTCGCATGGACTGTTGGTACCTGAGGACGAGGGGGGACGCTACGCTGACCAGGTCTCTCTCTCTCTCTCTCTCTCACACACACACACTCCATCATATTTCCACAGCAGGTTTAGTAATACATGCATTAGTAAGAATATGAATTTGAGCAGATCTGTAGCATGTTTTCATTATGTTAATCAACAAAAGCTTGTTATTCAGTCCTAAATAAGATTTAATACTTTTATGGATATGAATGGTTTCATTTATTGTTGTTGTTGTTGTTTAAGTGTGTAATGTATAATTTTTTTTGATAATTTTATACTGTGTATTACAATTTAATTGTATTTATCTATCGCTATGTATTTATTATTGTTATTAGAATATTATTAATAATAAAAATAGAAATTAATAATAAAAAAATTTAATTGTGTGATAGTTATATGTTAGTTTTTTAATTTAATTTTATTTTATTATTATTGTTAATTATAGATGTTGTATAAAATATAATATATAATAAGTGTGTGTGTGTGTGTGTGTGTGTGTGTGTGTTTCCGTTTCCCCTAGGTGTGTGTGTTTGCTGGAGTGGGGCAGGGGATTCTGGGTAACGCTCTGCAGGGCTACAATGCCACGCTGCTGGCATACGGTCAGACGGGTTCGGGGAAAAGTTACTCCATGATGGGCTTCGGTGCCAACAAGGGCCTTGTCCCAAATCTGTGTCACTCACTCTTCACCTACATCACAGCCAATCAGGACAGATGCCAGTGCCAGGTCTCCTGTCTGTCTGTCTGTCTGTCTGTCTGTCTGTCTGTCTGTCTGTGTGACACCTGTTTAACTTGCTTGTGTGTGTGTTGGTAGTGGATTATGTGTGTATTTGTCTTCACTATAATAATATTAAAGAATCTATACATTAACATTACACACTGATCATCTGTGTGTCGTCTGTCCCCAGGTTTTCTTCAGCATGTTAGAAATCTATAATGAACAGGTAATGTTATATCTTGTAATGACTCTGTTTCTGTGTCTTAGAGCTCATAAGAATTAGTTTATAGCTGATTATTTCATGAACCACTTCTTTGACTCATTCCACATTCGATTCACGGCTCATTTGATTGCATGTTTATTTGATTCAACACTTATGTGAATCACCACTCGATTGATTCATTAGTAATCACTTATTTGATTCATCATCCATTTTTGTTTTTCTTGCTCATGAGTTCAACTGTTACTGAGTGTGTATATGATACTTAAGAAAATAAATAATAGATGCACGCGCACACACACACACACACACACACACACACACACACACACACACTCTTCCTCTCTCACACAAGTCTCTCGGTTGTGTCTCATATTTAGCAGAAGCATTGTGCCTATAGAGCTAATAAGTAATAGAACCCTATAGCCTCCAGTTTAGCATCATGCACTAAACCTACATGTGTAGTCATGTCCTGATAATAAAGGTGTGTGTGTGTGTGTGTGTGTGTGTGTGTTCAGGTGATCGATCTGTTGTCCAGGTCAGGTCGTTCGGCCGGTGGTCTGCGTGTGCGTGAGGATCAGCAGCGTGGTTTTTACGTGGAGGGTCTGCGCAGGGTGGCGTGTGACAGCGCTGTACAGATGGAGCAGCTGATGGAGCAGGGAACTCGCACACGCACCACCGCCGCCACACACCTGAACGCCAACAGCAGCCGCTCACACATGCTCATCATCATACAGCTCAAACAGGTGAAGAACAGTAACACCGTGTGTGTGTGTGTGTGTGTGTGTGTGGTTAGATACTAAAATACTAAAGTACTCCTGACATCACTTTGTTTTTCTGAGTAGCTCAATTGTGGAAGCTCTGCAGTTTCCAAGAAAACGCAGACAGCAGCGCTCTTTAATAGCAGCCATGTTCCACTTTTCCTGTGCGTGCTCCTAGTAAGATTACATGGGAAATGTGTCGCGCAGACACATTGATCGATCGCTGACGTAAAACATTTAAGGCCATATTTTTAACGGATTATCAAAAATGTTGAAAATAATCATTTCCACAGATTTTCGCAAAGGAGTGCATCACTAAACAGTCCAACATTAACCTCGTTGACCTGGCAGGAAGTGAAAGGCAAAGGTCATCAGGGTCAGAGGTCGATCGTCTTAAAGAGGGAACAGCCATTAATCTCAGTCTCACCACTCTGGGGAATGTCATCAGGTCCGAACAGAATGTGGTAGATAGAAGTGTACAGTGTTGTGTTTAATTCCAGTGTACTAATGTTTAATCTGTGTGTGTGTGTGTGTGTGTGTGTTTATTGGGTAGTGCCCTAGCAGAAGTCTCGTTGGGGAAGAAAGCGGTGTATATTCCCTACAGAGACTCCATACTGACTAAACTCCTGCAGTCTGCGCTGGGGGGGAACAGCCGCACCGTCATGGTCACCTTATTAATGCCGTTGTTTACATTTCACTCTTTACTGTGTTTTCCTGCCTGCACTCAGCACTACACACTGAAACCTGCTGAATGTTTCTTTCTTCTCTCACCGCCATTCAGATCGCCACTCTCAGTCCTGCCGATATCTGCTACGAGGAGTCACTCTCCACTCTGCGCTATGCTGAACGGTGGGTTCTTTCATCCTTCATCCTGCCCTGAGCCTCTCTACACAACCCCAATTCCAAAAAAGTTGGGACGCTGTGTAACATGTAAATAAAAACAATGCAACAATTTGCAAATCTCATACACCCATACAGTATCTCACAAAAGTGAGTACACCCCTCACATTTTAGTAAATATTTGATGATATCTTTTCATGTGACAACACTGAAGAAATGACACTTTGCTACAATGTAAAGTAGTGACTGTACAGCTTGTGTAACAATGTACATTTGATGTAACCTCAAAATAACTTAAAACAGCCATTAATGTCTAAACCGCTGGCAACAAAAGTGAGAAGAGGCTTCCTTCTGGGACGACAGCCATGCAGACCAATTTGATGCAGTGTGCGGCGTATGGTCTGAGCACTGACAGACTGACCCCTCATCCCTTCAACCTCTGCAGCAATGCTGGCAGCACTCATACGTCTATTCATTGAGGGAACCGTGAATGCCAACATGTACTGTGACATACTGAAGCAGAGCATGGTCAGTATTCACACCTGAGACCTTGTAACACTAACAAGTCACATGACACCAGGGTGGGAAAATGGCTAATTGGGCCCAATTTGGAGATTCTCACTTAGGGGTGTACTCACTTTTGTTTCCAGCGGTTTAGACATTAATGGCTGTGTGTTGAGTTATTCTGAGGTGACAGCAAATATACACTGTTACACAAGCTGTACACTCACTACTTTACATTGCAGCAAAGTGTCATTTCTTCAGTGTTGTCACATGAAAAGATATCATCAAATATTTACTAAAATATGAGGGGTGTACTCCATGTCTGTTATTCACAATAGAACATAGAAATCACATAAAATGTTTAAATTGAGGAAATGTACTGTTTTCTTGGTTTTTTTTTCTTTCTCCTGATTTACTTTCTTTTCTTTAGTCTTATTATTTAGTCTCGTGTTTAACATTTTCCCGACTCTTCTACTACGAGTGATTTTCCAGTGAAAGATTAATACTGAAACCGAACCCTGAGTGATATGATCTTATTGTAAACCCTGATAAAAACCCTGATATTTCTGTTTCAGAGCAAAGCGGATCCAGAACAAGGCCGTGGTGAACGAGGGCCCAACGGAGAGACTGGTTAAAGAGCTAAAAGCTGAAAATGCTAAACTGATGCTGAAGCTCAGTAAACTGGAGCAGAATGGTGGGAGACAGTACGCTCAGGAGATGAGTGAGGACACAGACAGTCTTCCCTTAGTGTTCCTTAGTGTTCCTCTTCCACAGTTTCTGCTTCCCTAGTTTTAATTCTGAGTGCTGCCTATCTGAGGGGTTTTGTGTGTGTCTGTGTGTATAGAAGATCTGCAGCGTTTGCTGACTCACAATGAGCTGCAGATCCGAGCGATTCAGACTCTGTGGGAGCAGCACCTTCAGGAAGCTCTGAAAGACTGGGAGACCCAGTACACCACCATCACACAGGTCTCTCTCTCTCTCTCACACACACACACACACACACACACACACACGGAGAATTGAAGAATCTGAATGGAGAAATAATTAGCAGAATGATGAATTTTCTGTTCTGGCCGGTGATGGAGGACAGGAGCGAAGGATGATGCAGATGTTCCCCTACATGCTGAACATTAATGAAGATGCGCAGCTCTCTGGAGTCATCAAGCTCTTCATTCAGGAGGGTCAGTGAGAGTAGTCCTGATTCTGTGTTAAATATCATGTGTGTGTGTTGCTCAGTGTTGAGAAGTTCTGTTCTGGTTATTGTGAAGGTGACTGGGATGTGGGTTTAGCAGACGCGTCACCCAGAGCCATCTACATCAGAGGACTGGGGTTAGTCGTCATGTGTTATTAAAACTACTGAGCAGGTTATATATATATATATATATATATATATATATATATATATATATATATATATATATATATATATATATATATTTTCTCAAATTTGCATTTGGTAGGTTTAATCACCACACAGACACTCCACAGAATCAGGACATTCATAATGGGTGTTTTGTGTGTGTTGCAGTATTCAGGAGCGACATGCCATCTTCTCCAATCAGCAGCGTCGAGTGACAGTTACTCCATTGGCAGGGTCAAAGGTCACAGTTAATGGCACGTCCATATCTCAGACAACAGAGCTGCATCATTTGGTACCTTTACATAATATTATTATTATTATTAACAATGGCATCTTAAACAGAGAACATTTCCTTTAGTCATTACCGTCTTTTCTTTTTGTTCTTTAATTTATTTAAATGTTTTCATCCACTGTAAGCCATCTCATATCATCTCTTCTTTATTTCTCTTTTTGTCATCTTCCTTGTTTTTTGTTTCCTGTTTACTTCTTTAAGATACTCTTCTACTTTTCTCTTTTTTCCTTTATGTTTTCATGAAACACTTTGTCTGATTTACCCAAGTTAAAATGATTGTGATGATGATGATGATGATGATGATTGTAGGATCGTGTGATCCTGGGCTCCAACAGCACATTCCTGTTCATGGGTTTTCCGTGGGAGCGGGTCGGAGACGATTGGAGCCGTTATGATTATGATTATTTTCAGTCCGAGCTGGCGGTGGCAGAGGGAGTTCACCTGCACACACTGTGTGACACACCTGAACAGAGTGCGTGTGTTTAATTACTTAATGTTAACAGTGCAGTGTCGGTACTAGCGGTTCTGGATACGCGCTCTCAGTTATGTCTAAATTAAATTGTGTCTCCCTAGGGTCCCTACAGCCCAACCCCAGTCTCCTAGCTGCCTTTTACGACTACACCAAGCTGATGCCGATGGTGACGGAGGCGAACCAGATGAGTCAGGAACTGAACAAGGTGAGGCCATCAGCTCTGTCCAGTCATGTCTGTCGGCCCACTTTCCTTCACTCTACACTGATGTATAGATATGAAAGATCTGTCTCTTCAGACAAACCCCATGATTGGTTTAAACCTCTGGCTCCGCCCCCTGAGCGCTATTTTCTTCTTCTCTAATTTTCCTCTTTTCTTCATTTAAAGACATTCCCTAGTTTGTTTGTTTTTTGCAGCCTAGTCCCCTATGTAGTGTTTAGATATTCCCTAGTTTTCTTGTTTCCTAACTTACACCATCCTAATGTCCAGGAGTCCCCCAGTTTGTGGTTGTTTTTTTTTGTTTTTAGGGTTTTTTTTCTAGAGATGCACCAATACACAATTTAAAAGCCGATACCAATAACCGCTTATTCAATCCGATACCAATAACCACCGAGTGATATCGACCGATACAGATAGTTCTGCCTTTTATAACTTATTTTAAATTAATAATAATCCCAGAATTCTGAAGGAATTTGTTTAATAAGTTTTCAAAGTTGTTTCATAGTAACTGCTCTCATAAACTTGAATGTTGAATGTTATTCATTCATATTAACATTGACTGAATTCTAGAAAACCTCCTGTTAGTCTCACATCCACTCACCACAAATACAAGCATTTCAAATTTACCATTAAACATCAAACTGGTCATTTATAATATAAACTTTTATTTTATTTTATATATATTAACATTAACTGGGTATGAAATACACTACTCTACAAATATATTTTTCTGTGCAGTATATACTTTTTTGTGAACTCCTCTTCATTTAGATCTTTCAACGGTGTACTGGCCCTTTAATTCAGCTCGAGCAGCTCGAGCAGTGCAGCAACAAAAAATGATTTGACTCGACGCCGAAACTCCCGCTTCACTGCTGCAGCGTCCGGTGTACAATTTTAGAAGTACAGAGCTTACAAACTGCAGTTTTGTCACCATTCCACACGAGAGACATCTTTACACAAAGCATGAAATTGATGTTTCCCCGCCCTCTTTTGATTGACAGGATATAATCGGCCCTGATCATCAGATGTTTCTAAACTAGTGCCGATGTCCGATAGCGTAGAAGATTACATTTATCGGCCGATACCAATTATTGACTGATACATTGGTGCATCTGTAGTCGTGTCTACAGATGCACCCCCCCCCTGTTCTATAACAGACATTTGCATCGTACCATTTTGTAGTTTTGAATTTGGATTTTTCTAATGTTTCTGGTGTTATTTTTCAGGGGGTGGAGTTTAGGTTGGAGATTAAGAACCTGGCGATGTCTGACTCTAAAGGTCAGGACCTGGAGAAGGAGCTTGTGGTCAGGGTGATGAATGAACAGAGTAAACAGGTCAGTAATGCTACAGAGATCTGAGCAGCTGAAGATAATCCTGCTCCTGAATCATTACAACGTTACAGTGATGGGGTTGTTATTGGAGCGCACTGAATAGCTGGCTGATGTATTATTTAATATATGAAATATCTCGGTTATTCAATATAGCTAATAGGCTAGTGTTACTAGAGGCGTGGTCAATGGGGTAGTTAAACAATAGAAGAAGAAAAAAAATGTCCCTTGGCTCCGCTTTCACACAGGTGTGGTTGTGGTCCAAAGCGAAGTTCATTAACCGTAAGTTCCTGATGGAGGAGGTGTACCAGCGGGGGGTGTCACTGCCCAACCTGCCCCAGGATAAAGATCCCTTCTGGGACCCAGTGGAGCCTTTACACCTGGGCAGCGCTCACCTGTGGCTACACTCGCTGGCATTCCGCATTGCTGTGGATGAGCAGGTGGAGGTGGTGGGACCTGAGGGCACTGAGGAGGCCATACTGCATGCGCGCCTAGTGCCCTGCAGTCCCGAGGGATTGTGGGTAACATTCAGCAGTATTCATGTAATTAATGAGATTACACCCCTAATCACCATCATACTGAACATCAACTAGTGTGTGTGTTTAGATCCCTGGAAGAGGATGATATCCTGATTGACCCCACAGAGCTGCTTGGAAAGCGACTGGATTTCCAGCTGATTCTGGATCAGTGCTGCGGCCTGCGCTGGGTCAAAGAGGCCCGAACCCGCGGCATCCAGATCGGGTGTGTATCACTCACAGGGTGTGGTACAGTGTGTGTTCGTGTATTACAGAATGTGTTAGTACAATGTGTTATAGTTTTTGTTGGGAGGATATTTGGGATGTAATACACACACACACGTTATTGTAATAAACATGGTTAATCAGGAGTGTTTGGAGCATGAATCCACTGTTAATTGAAGAAGCTGTGTGTGTGTGTGTGTTTAGGTTCCAGGTGTTTGACTGCACAGAGCTGCTCTACACTCAGGCGGTGTGGCGGTGTGTGAACCCACAGCTGGATTACTGCGTTCAGTTCACAGCAATGAACACATCACACGCACTGCTCACCTACCTGCAGAGTAACGCTGTGGTCCTGCAGCTGTGGGGTCTACAGGGTACACACACACACACACACACACACACACACACACACACAGAGGTTATTGTAAGGCTCTGTTCCCGAACACTGGCAACACTAGTGACATTAGTAATGAAATTTGTTTACTTCCTGTTTTGTCTGGCGTGTGCAGAGGGATGTTCTGAAATGACAAGTCTGCACGGTGTGAAGAAAACTCCGGACATCATCCTCATCGACACAGCCGAGGACTCGGAGCACACGGTCAGGACTTATTTATATTCTCTCTCTCTCTCTCACACACAAACACACTCACACTTTTTGTTAGTTTTTACCTTTCTGCCTTGTACAGTCCTTTATTATGTGATGTGTGTGTGTGTATGTAGAGTGTGGATAGCTCAGTGTCATATCAGAGTGTGTGTGTGAGAGATCTACATGAGGATCTGGAGCAACTGAAGAACACCAATGCAGCACTGAGGAGAGAGAACGACACACTGAGGGAAAAGCTCAACACACACACACCACGCGGTAATATCACAAAACCTGACTAAATTCTGTGTGTGTGTGTGTGTGTGAGAGATAGTGTATGTCAGTGTGAAGCGGCTGTGTCCTGATTGCAGGTGTGGAGTGTGCTCAAGGGCACAGAGGAAGCCTGAAGTCCAGCTGTGATGCCGAATTCGCTCGAGCGCTGAAAGTGTTTTACCACGGTATGACGTCGGTTCGAGCTCAGCTGCAGCGGCTGCGCAGACACAGACCCAGTGTATGCACACAGGAAGTGACCTTTACCTTCAACATCTTTTTAAGACTATTCTCTGAATACATCAAGCTAGGAAAGAGAGAATAAATTCTGTACTCGATTTCACTAACGCCCACCAGGCCACACCCCCTTCTCTAATGCCCCGCCCTCGATCACAGGGAAGAGAATGAGCATTTTATTCCTCTTATACACCAGCAATTTATTTAGTAAATCTACAACACTTTATATTTGTGTATGTTTATTGGCACATTTACTGTTGCAGAACTTCATCTGTCTTAATGTGTGTGTGTGTGTCAGGACGAGGCAGACATGCAGGGTCTGAGATTCTTCGTGGATGAGCATACACACCTGCTGAAAGAGTTCAGTGAGCAGCTGGAGCAGTGTGTGTGCGCGCTGAAGCAGGACGTAGCAGCCATCGTCCGGCGGAAGAGAGAGAAATCGGCAGGGTGGTCTTAACCTACACACTCAGCAGGTGAGCTCGCATTCACTACACATTACACACCTGGTCCTCATTGTTTATTAACGAACAGAGTGTGTGGAGAACTAGTGTAGGAAAGTAAGAACGATCCAGGGGCGGAGTCAAAGTAAGCATGGACCAATCAGTGTGTCTGATTACACAGTAATATATTAGCTGTATGAGAATCCCTGCACCACTCAGAACACACTGCTAAATAATAACCCTGCAACTGTGTGTGTAAATGTATGTGCGTGCCATACAAGACAAAAGTTGAAATATTTTTAAAAGTGCGATTAAATCAATTTTTATTGATCTCTTTACATTCTGTAGCTTTTAATTCATTAGTGCAAAAAGATACACACACACACACACAAACATTTAAATTCCCAACAGAAAAATCTGACACGTGTCAATAAACGCAAAGTATGTGACATGTCCAGGCTAAGTATTGCTCACCTACACTGTGTGTGTGTGTGTGTGGGTTAGGTTACACATGACCTCCTCTTTTCTGTGAAAATAACTGACTACATCAGTGAAGGTGTTTAATTACACTAATTTGAGAATGAAATGTGACTTTCACCCTGCGTGTAAGCGTTAATGCTAAGCGCTAATCAGAGTGAGTTGTATAGGACAGGGAGTGCAGAAGACGTGCTGCGTGAAGCTCCGCCCCACTCCTGTTCACAACACTGAGAAATGGATGCCGTGTTTATCCAGCCGCTCGATCAGGGAGGTTTTAGCGAAGACAGCTCCAGGGCTGTACACACCACCTCTGCACAACACACACAGATTAATACATTACATTATTCTCTTCTCTAATAAACACTTTAAATTAAAATCAGTTACATTACAGAGATGAGGTCCGGATCATTTAGAGAGCTGAGGAACGTATGTGTTAGTTCCCTCCAGTGGAGCATTGTGAGCACCATGTAGTGCACTAATCCAGGACATGTTTATTCTGAGCTATAGCGCTCTAGAATATAGCTTACAATTGAGTTTTAATAATATTTTATAAGAACTTGCACTGTACCCATTACAGCATAAACTACTCACCATCCACGTTATTAGGAATACCTGCTCGTTCATGTAGTCAGCCGATCATGTGACTACAGGCCAATACCCAGAATCATGCAGATACAGGTGCTTCAGGTAATAGTCACATCAAACATCAGAATGGGGAAAAGTCTGATCTGTGAGACTCTGATGTTTACACAGGATGGTGCGGGAAAATAAACATTGAGTGAGCGACGGTTCTGAGGGTGGAGATGCCTTGTTGTTGAGTGAGGTCAGAGGAAAACAGCCAAGGTAAGCAGAAAATCATCGGCTAAGTACAGGAATCTAAGGCGATCGGGAGCTGATGTGGTTTGCTGTTGTAGCTCGTCCATGTGTTGTTCGGGCGGAGATGCTTTTCTGCTCACCACGGTTGTACAGAGTGCTTATTTGAGTTACTATAGACTTCCTGTCAGCTCAGGCCAGTCTGATCATTCTCCTCTGAGCTCTCTCATCGACAAGGTGTTTCGGCCTACAGATCCTCTGCTTCATACCATTCTGTATCAACCCCAGGAGATCAGCAGTTTCTGAAGTACTTACACCAGCCCATCTGATACCAACAACCACGGTTAGAGTATCAGAGATCAGACGGTTTCTTCATTCTGATGTTTGATGTGAACATTAACTGAAGCTCTTGATCTGTATACGTTTATGTAGTACGCTGCTGCCATATGATTGGCTGATTAGATAACGCATGAATATGTACAGGTGTTCTTAATAAAGTGGATGGTGTATATATGAACAAAAACAGTTACACTGAAATTCTAATTAGTTAATAAATGGTGACTGACTTTTTGGGCAGAGCGCCAGGTTCGCTGAGGATGGTGAAAGCCGCCTGCACCATGGCGATCGGCGTCGCAACATAACCCGCCTCTGTAACACACAACACATAATAATATATTACCCAATATAGGATGTGAGGTCATGACTAGAGATATATATAGTTGTAACACTTAATTGTAAATTATTTCCAGAGTTTATTCCCCGAGATACTCTAAAGTAGTTTGAATTAATCTCCAGGGGGCGCTACAACACATTACAGTAAATCAATACAGCATCTCTCATGATCAGATTTAAATGTAGCTAAAAGTCATTGCCAGAGTAAGTTTGTACCTGTTTTTCCCTTTAGCAGGATCACCTCCCTATACTATCCACAATCAAATATTTATTATTTTGATTCGCCGCTGTATTATGAGTTCATTTGATCCAAAATATTATGATGAATGAAGGGGCATGCATACCTGGTCCCTGGACGAGTGTGCGGATTTTAGCGTTGGGTTTCCCCTGAGAGGGATCCTGACCTTCAGTGTAGCCTTCACCGAAGAACGCAAAACGGAATGAAGCTCCCTCCATCTACACACACACACACACACACACACACACATTAAACATTACAGCATCGTAAAAGTGTCAGTGTGTCACTCAAAATAAAGCACATAGCACAGAATGAGGGATAAATCCATATTACATTTTAAAATGAAGTAAAAGGCTGGGGCAGTAACAGCATGCTAACTGGTCTGAAATCGTACATCATTCTCGTGTTAACGCTAAATGAAAAACATTCCTCAGAAGACCACAGTATCAAAAGTCTAAGTTACTAAATGTCTGAGATGAACTGATCTTACAATAGTATGGATTAGTTTGTTATCCAGCTAATGGAGTTGCACCGTTTCATGGCTGATAAACGTCTATGATGTATATGTTTAGTGGGGAGTTGATGAGAGTTATTTATTGTAGGACCGTATGGTACCTGTTTCCGAGTCGGTCCCTTTTTGGAGAAATATCCGAAAGAGAAAAACTCTGGAAACTACACAAACAGTGGGGGGAAAAAAACGATATATTGTAAGCGTTATCTTTTACAAATAGTAAATTCCTGTAAAGTGGAACTGTTAAAATACAAAAGTGAAGTGTAATTATGAAAACGGCACAGGAACAGTGAGGAATAAAACCAGACGTACTTTAATCAGAAGGTTTCTGCCGAAGCTGAACTTGACAAGTAGAGAGAAGATGAAGGCGGCAAAGAGCAGCTTAATAACGGAGGGGATTCCCCCGACTCCAGCATACGCTCCGTACTGAACCTGAGGATAAACCACCACAATCACAACTCAACCCCATATTACTGCTGAACAGGACTGTAGCGCCGCCCCCTGATGTAGTGAACATAATCAGTACATTTTTAGAGACAGTAAACATCAGTGTGTATTAAATACAGATAAACATAATATCTGTATTAATATCAATTACACCTGATATCATTAATATGAACATTGCGTGCGTATAAAAGTAACTAACCGGAGTTTGTTGTTGTTCCTCAGACAGGAAGCGCTGAGTTCTCTTCACCACAGACGGATCAGAACCCATGAATGGAACCGCATACTGCTGTATCTCATTACTGTAGAACAGAGCGCCCCTACACACACACGATTTCCATTTTATTTATCTATTAGTTCGCACACCCAATGTAAAGTGTGTGTGGTGAATTATTTTACCTGCGTTTAATCTTGGCCCCTATCACAGGCAGTGGTTTGAGGTTTAAATTTTTCCTCAGGCTCTTCAGCTTTTCGCTGTCCGCCATCCCGTACACCGCTGACTGCCACGTCCCGTCATGGATACACCCTCCCTGAGGAAACACACACACACACACACACACACACACACACAGTGTGAGAAGTGGGACACGACACAGTGTGAAAAATAACACCATAATAAAGATACAAACCTCTGGTCCTGTACTCGCTGTTAGAAAACTCTCCACAGCCGTCAGAGTGCCTACAAACACACACACACACACACAACACACATTTATGGAACATTACCAATGAGTACGGTTATATTCTCTCTGATGTACAGTGAGATCTCACTAAGTGTTAATAAACGTTACCGTGTGTGTGTGTGTCTCACCTTTAAACTGATCCCGTATGTAAATAACTCCCATATCTGCAGGAATGGAGTCGAACCCGCAGCTTCCCACAATGTACACGCCTCCGTCCGCTGCCGCACTGTCATAATTCAACTGCATGCTCTCTAAAAACTACACACACAGTTTGGTTTGGGCGTGTGTACTAATATATAAATTAAAACCTAATAATATTATTAAAGAAATAATTTTTTTTTTAAGTGTGTGTTATTTCAGATTTTCACATTTAAACTCTCCACCTGCTATTCTGAATCATAGTGTGTGTATAGATGTACCTGCGGTTCTCCACTGATATCCACACAGTGAGCTCCATTCTCCACACACGCCTTCACCACTGGCTCACCATAAAACCTATACTGTACACACACACACACACACCACATCAACTTACACTACTGGACAGATTCAGTTTGTTGTAACTGCAGACACAAACACTAAACTAGAGCTGCAACAACTAATCGATAAAATCGATGTCAACGAATCTCATTATCGATTTGTTGGTCTGCGCGCGGCATGTTTACTCATTGCGCTACTTCTGTTCTGAAAACACGCTTCTGAGTGTAAATACTAAAGGTTGTGTCCGAAATGAATACACTTACACTATGCATCCTGTACTCCACTGTCAATTGCAGTGTTTCTCAAGCAGTGTCCATGGACCCCTAGCGGTCAGTGGTGTAATTGCAGGGGGTTCATGGAAATGAATTTGGTTGCATTCACCAACATCACGATCGTTCATTGATGGATTTTATTTTACTTTTATTGACAAATGAAGTGATCATTTACAAAAACCTATGAGTGGTAGAGAAGTTCAAATGTCTTATTGATGGATAAAATAAACAAAAGATAATTCAGGGAGTCAAATTCAAGGTTTTTTATTTTAAAAATTAAAATCTTGAAATGTTTGGATTACATTTTGAATGTCCAATGTTAATAATATTGTTAAATATTAGGAAAATAAAGCAACATATATAGAAATTACTTAAAAGCCTATAATTGTTGTGGAGTAAGGGGGTCCTTGTGGATTGTTCGAAATATGCTTAGGGGTCCAGAGCTCACGAAAGGCTGAGAACCACTGGTCTAGTTGATCAATTTTAAAAAGGTAATATCGTCTCAAATGGAACACATTAGTTTTTTATTAACCTGAAGTATACGTCGCTTCTTAGTCAGTGGCGCGTGACGTCATACGCACATACTGTGATGCCGTTATCTTTAACAGACAGCCGGAGTCACCGACAATGACTTTCTTCAGTTTACTCTTTATGTCAACGTTACCTTTTATTCCCAACACGAGGAAGAATGTGTGCAACCTCCAAGTCCTCTACGGGAGGGGAGTATTTTATATTAAACTCCCAGAAGATAAAACTTTACAAAGCGGAGATTGTGTGGCATGGAAACACGACAGTTATGCACAAGCACAAACTTATGTTTGTATCCAAAATGCTCCACTGTGTGCAACGGGTTGGGGAAACTGGTGCACGTAGCTTAAGAGGTTTAGTCGAATTTAAGTTTCTTGTCATTATATGCTGTATTTGATCACTTGCAGTGTAACTTCTGTCATTTATTATAAAGGAAGGGATCTGTCAGTAACGAGGCCGTGTTGCTCCTCACTCGCAGTGGGAGCGCAAGTAAGATCTGTAATGTCTAACAGAACAGAAACCATAAGATCCAGCGAAAGGGAGTTCATTATTAATTTAGGACTGTAGTTTTTAATTCAGTACTTTTTGTACATCCATAAAAAGCAATGCATAAATACTAATTATTTATTTATTTATTTATTATATATATATATATATATATATATATATATATATATATATATATATATATATATATATATATATATACACACACACACACACACACACACACACACACACAACAACACACACACAAAAAGCACAGAATTAAATGAATAATATGTATTCTGGTGTGTGTATCTGTGTGTATTGGGTTCTTTTCAGTCTTATATAACTAGACAAACAGTTGTGTAAAGTTTTAGTCTGAAGTTTATATTTGTAACACTCAGTTTGTGGATTTTATTTGGAATAAACAAAAAAAAGGGTACTGAAAATTTGCCCCACCCCCCGATTAATTGAAAAAAAAATTAATCGGCCAACTAATCGATTATGGAAATAATCGTCAGTTGCAGCCCTACACTAAACCCAGCGACGTGCTGGAGAAGCTTCGGTGGAGTGATGCATTGTGGGAATCAGTGTGGGATTCGAACACTGGAACTTCAGAAGTCCCAACCTGCACAACCTATCATGATCACCTTCTTTTGTGGAGAATCTGTGCCATTACTAGACACTCGTGTGTGTGTGTGTGTGTGTGTGTGTGTGTGTGTGTGTGTCAGTCATACCGGTCCAACACAGTTGAGGATAACTTGCCCTAGTTTACACATAGCAGCTAACGAGTCTGGTTCTGACACATCAGCCACAATGATCTCCACCTCTGACTGCAGCTCTGGCTTCCCTACACACACACACACACACACAGGACAAGACATGCAAAACATCACACTTTAGGATCAGTTACGCAAATTATTTGTAGCTGTAATAAACCAGTACAAGCTTGCAGCACACCCCCCCCCCCAAATGTTCTCCCTTTGTACAGTTTGTGTTGAAGTGTGCAGCATTGTGAAGGTTTTTTCCTCTTTAATCCTGAACAGCTGATGGAAAACTCCATCACACTCACATACACTCAGAGCTTTTATTAAACACACTCAGGAGCTTCATTCATCACACACTGAACTTTATTTAGACACACAAATCCCCTCTGATACACCCTCATCCTCTTGTTCCCTCACTCTCTCTCTCTCTCTCTCTCTCTCTCTCACAAACACACACAGATCTGAGGACACGTCCCAAACCACACACACACTCACTATACAGGCCACGTAAAACACTGATAGTGTGTAATATGGCAGTATATGGCATATCTGATGATCAGCACACGTGTCTGAGACCTGACTGGAGTTCACCTTTACTCGAATCTCCTGATGGTCCACATGGAGTTTATCAGTATTTCTGCACATTACATCATCTTTATCAGACTGTATCAGCGCTGTGCGTACACACTCAGGGTGCTGATACATATCACCTGCTTTTACACTACAGACAGTTTACTCACTGTGTGTTTTATTATTCCCTACAGCAGTGTGTATATGTATATACACCCACACACTCTATCTCTCCAACCCTGTGTCTACTGCACACTCCATTGTGAGGAATGATTGCAACTTACACCCTAAATAGCGCAGTGTCCAATAAGAACACACTACAAGTGCACTATGTAGTGTATAGAATCACAGATTTGAGTTCCTCAGAATTGCACCAAGTACATATTTGAGACTCTACCTAAATATGTGCGCTACATAGGGTCTAGGGTCCTTCATTTCCTACCCTATATAGTGCACTCATATCGACTCTCACCTCACTACTCCATATACAAGTGCACTAGGTAGGGTCAGAGAGGGTCAGTACACACCCTGCCCTCTGTAGTGCACAAGTATAGGGAGTAGGGAGGGATTTGGGATCCAGGATCCAGCCACAGTTTGATGTGTTTTAACATGTAGAAAGAGATTCAGCGAGTTTCTCACACACACCTGAGATCTACTTCCAGTATTACCTGCTCAGGTGTGTCTGGACTGTGTGTGTGGTTCACTTGATTTTCCAAAATAAGAACAAAAACCCTCAAATAGTGCACTAGGTAGTGAAGACAGTGTGGTTTGGGACAGGTCTGTTCTACACTTAGTAATAAATAAACAAACTTCTTCACACAGCAGTTAAAAAAAATAAAAGTTTTTTAACAACAAAAGCACATAGGTGCCAATACTTTTACTCTCAAAGAAACGCAGATCCTATGACTATTCAAATTTGGGGGGAAAACAGCTCCGCCCCTTAAGGAACAAAACAAACTGGCGGCTCTTCATCACTCAGCCTGTGAGGTGTTTAAAACGACTGAAGCAGAAAAACACTCATGGGTTCTACTGAGAAGTTCCTCAAACTTTCCTCATCCTTAAAAGGTTCTACACATAACCCAATGCAGAACCTGTTTATTTAGAAAGCTACAAATATTAACTTACACAGTCAGAAGTTCTAGCTTTTCCTACAGGTTCTGCATGGAAATGTTCCTGAAAGCAGCTTTTCTACAGTGGGTTCTATGTAGAATCACACACTAACGAATAAAGAACCCTTTAGGGTGCTAGATGGAGTCTTACTAGACTACACTTTTTCCAAACTGCTTTCTGAATCTGGAAAACTGGTCTGATGACTTTTAGATTAGACTCATTTCAGTAGTTCAACAGAACCCTGGGACACCACCAAGAACCCTGAGACCTACAGCAGAATTCTGTCCTACCCCGAGACCTACATCGGAACTCTGTCCTACCTCGAGACCTACAGCAGAATTCTGTCCTACCCCGAGACCTACAGCGGAACTCTGTCCTACCCCGAGATCTACAGCAGAACTCTGTCCTACCAGCAGAATTCTGTCCCACCTCAAGACCTACAGCGGAACCCTGTCCTACCCCGAGATCTACAGCAGAACCCTGTCCTACCCCGAGACCTACAGTGGAACCCTGTCCTACCCCGAGATCTACAGCAGAACTCTGTCCTACCCCGATATCTACAGCGGAACTCTGTCCTACCCCGAGACCTACAGCAGAACTCTGTCCCACCAGCAGAATTCTGTCCTACCCCGAGACCTACAGCGGAACTCTGTCCTACCCCGAGACCTACAGCAGAACTCTGTCCTACCAGCAGAATTCTGTCCTACCTCAAGACCTACAGCGGAACCCTGTCCTACCCCGAGATCTACAGCAGAACCCTGTCCTACCCCGAGACCTACAGTGGAACCCTGTCCTACCCCGAGATCTACAGCAGAACTCTGTCCTACCCCGATATCTACAGCGGAACTCTGTCCTGCCCCGAGACCTACAGCAGAACTCTGTCCTACCAGCAGAATTCTGTCCTACCCCGAGACCTACAGAGGAACTCTGTCCTACCCCGAGACCTACAGCAGAACTCTGTCCTACCAGCAGAATTCTGTGATACCCTGAGAACTACAGCGGAACTCTGTCCTACCCTGAGACCTACAGCGGAACTCTGTCCTACCCCGAGATCTACAGCAGAACTCTGTCCTACCCCGAGATCTACAGCAGAACTCTGTCCTACCCCGAGATCTACAGCAGAACTCTGTCCTACCCAGAGACCTACAGCAGAACTCTGTCCTACCAGCAGAATTCTGTCCTACCCCGAGACCTACAGCGGAACTCTGTCCTACCCCGAGACCTACAGCAGAACTCTGTCCTACCAGCAGAATTCTGTGATACCCTGAGAACTACAGCGGAACTCTGTCCTACCCCGAGACCTACAGCGGAACTCTGTCCTACCCCGAGATCTACAACAGAACTCTGTCCTACCCCGAGATCTACAGCAGAACTCTGTCCTACCCCGAGATCTACAGCAGAACTCTGTCCTACCCAGAGACCTACAGCAGAACTCTGTCTTACCCCGAGATCTACAGCAGAACTCTGTCCTACCCCGAGACCTACAGCAGAACTCTGTCCTACCAGCAGAATTCTGTGATACGCTGAGACCTACAGCGGAACTCTGTCCTACCCCGAGACCTACAGCGGAACTCTGTCCTACCAGCAGAATTCTGTGATACCCTGAGACCTACAGCGGAACTCTATCATACCTACAGCAGAACTTTGTCCTACCCCGAGACCTACAAGTGCAGGTGAATCTCTCGATAATGATTGATAATTAATGAATTAACTGATTAATAGTGATAGTTCTAGGTGAGAACAGTACAAGTACCGAGTTGGTCCGCGGTCTCCTGCAGAACTTTCTCCAGCTTGTCTCTGCTCCTCCCCGCGATAGCCCACGTTAGTTTCCCCCCTGGAACCTCCGCGCTGCTCCGCGCCACCTCCTCCACCACGAAGCGGCCCGTGAAGCCCGAAGCCCCGAACACGATGAGCTGGTAGGGCCTGGGGGAAGAAGAGCTACGCGCTGCCATCACGGAGGATTAAAGTTCACCCTGAGTAATACACTGAGAGAGAGAGAGAGAGAGAGAGAGAGAGAGAGTGAGATAGGGAGAGAGACGGAGAGTGAGACGCGAACTCTGGAGCTGTTCTGAGTTTGTATATGTGCGTGTGTTTGTGGGTGACAACTCCAACAGGGCGTGTCTTAGAACCCGGAAGTGCTTACTTCAGAATAAAAGTTCCCTGCGCTCGAAATTTTGTACACTATATAAACAAGCCATGATAAAAAAATACAGTCAACGAAATGTAATAAAGCGCGTGTAAAGAACAAATGTGGATTTTTTAAAATATACAATTTGTCAAGTTTGTTGTGTTTGTTCTATTTTTAATAGAATCTTGTTCTGCAGCTGTTTAGTTTATAACTGATTAACACTAAAGAAAAGTGTTTTGTTGAATACAAAAGTCTGAATAATTGTTATAAGTGATGAGGATTAAAAAAATAATTGTGATGAGCAGAATTTATCCTGCAACCCAATTTTTCAAAAACACATTCGTGATTTATGACATAAAAAAATAAATAAATAAAATAAGAATGTTTATAATTTTTTGTAGATTTAGAATAACATGGAGGCAGTACTAATAATAAAGGTTATAAAATGTGCATGACAAGTGTGATGTCAGCGACAATAATGCAATTTACTCTGTTTTCAAAATAAAATATTGAAGTTGCAAACGCAACATAAAATCATAAAAGTTCAAACTTTATTTTAACTTCAGGTTGTCAGATAAATTAGATTTTAAAAACTAAAAATTTACCTGAAATTTGAGTTTATAGTGTTTATAAAAATGCTTCATATTTTATATGTCTGTCTGTCTCTCTCTCTCTCTCTCTCTCTCTCTCTCTATATATATATATATATATATATATATAAATAAAGACTTTTAAATGTGTACATTTTTACTTAAATGTGTACAAAAATATTTTTAATATTTATTAAAACCATAGAGCTTTTATTCTTGAACTTTCCACTGCCAGAGCACATTATATTAAAATTAGATGAATAACTATGAGAACATAATAAATATAAACTTTTTAAAATTATGGGTTGTGATTTCCATACCTAAAATGTTTTTTGTTGTTGTTGTTTTTTTTTTAATAATCCGACTCTACTTTGAGAAGCACTGGTGTAAAAAGGATTTGTAAATATGTTCTGTTAAATAAATCATGTTAAATAAAAAACTCTTGGGACACAAATGAAAACAAATAAAACACAAACACTGTTCAGTCCTGACAGTAAAACTGATTTATTAAGAACTGTGTGTTTCCCCTTTAATATATGTTTTTTTTTACAATATGGGGAGAAAAAAACCATCATATCGAGGGCTTAGAACCAGACAGAAATAATGCGGGTGAAATTACAGTAATTAATATAATTTAAAACAAACAAACAAAAAAACACTAAACACAGAAAAACAGGTGTTTGGGGTAACATTTTTCCTTTAGGAAGATTTTCCTTCTTGTAATTATATTTGATTTCTTTGGATTATTTTGATTTAAATATGTAGATGAACAGTAATAAACACGGTTCTAAGCACTCGATAGTTCAGTAAAAACACCCGTCTTAAACATGATATAACACGCTAGAACATTACTCAACATCATCTATACAGTAATTAATGTTCAGAACCGCATCCACTCACACATCACTCATACATTAAGGTAGAGCCCTCTGATTGGTTAACCGGCGGAGTCCAACAGCCAATCAGAGTGGAGCTTTGCCTTGCTGAGTGTCTGAGCTCTAATGACGTTTACACTTTTATACAGCAAGATCACATTTTAGTGTAAAATGAAATGATCATTTATCTTTAGATCTGAGGAGATGAAATAAACCCTATTGATGATCATTTACAGAGGTACAGAGCAGGAAGGAAAGACGATGTCATTATCAACCAATAAATTCAGATTTGGATTTTTGTCCTACGTTAAAATAAATACTGAGAACACCGCCATCTGATCCGGCCAGAGGACGCGTGCAAATAAACACAACAATAATCACAATAAAAATCTGATCTCTTCCCCAAAACTGCGATTCTACTGAAAAGGAATCCAGCAAGTTTTAAGACATCGTGTGCATGTGTGTTCTGTGCTCAGAGAAGTTTTTAAACCCACTACAGTTTTACACCTCGGACAATAAACAAAAACATAAACACGCACAAAACATGAATTAAAAATAAATATATATATTTTTAAATTGTGTGTTCAGCCTGAGGAGTCGTGAAGCCTCAGCCATGATTTATTATCAAGTTTTAATAAAATACTGTAAAATAAGTCAGCTAATACAAAATCACAGAGTAGAACATTTTTCTCATCTATAATCAGCAAAAACTCCACGTGTATCTGTCAATAAGTACTCACGGGAGTTAGCATTACAGCTAACGGGCTAACACGGGAGCTGGCATTAAAGCAGACATGCTCACATGAAATAGCAATAGCACAATATCAAATGGGGCAAACTGTGAAAGCGCATTACAGCAAACATGCTAGCCCAGGTACTAGTATTATAGCAAATGGGCTAACATGTTAACTAGCATTATAGTCAATAGGCTAACTCTTAAAGTAGCAAACTAGACTTGCTGTACAAAACTACTCCTTTGAACTTATTTTGCAGAGAGGCAGATGTGCTTGAAAGGACAGGATTAGCTCATTTATTTATTATTGTTGATGCAGTTTTTGTGTGATATTGTAAATTATTTGTTATATTCAGACTAACCAAAGTAGCATTCCTGCTCACTAGCCATTAGCTACAGTGCTGCAGGTGTGGAACCGTCTGTTAGCCGTTATTTACCCTGCAGCTTCCGGTTACTGTAAGGTCAAATATATATTAATGTTGTGTGGTTTTTGTTAAATAGATCACAGTGTAGAGGAAACATCGCACCCCCCTCAAACACAACACACACACACACACACACCACAACAACTTGCAAAAACAGCATTAAATAACACAATCTGTACCATCTCATACCGCTACTCTTAAAATCTTTACATTAAAACATTCTTTACTATATACTGCTCTTCTGTCCCTTATATTACAACATATTTTCATCCTAACCACTTAAATCTGTAACAAATATCAATTTATACATCATTATTTGACTCTCTATAGTATCATGATAATTATCAAGGTTAAAAACAGAAACTGCTATAACTAATATGCTAAGACTCAATATTCTTAAGACTTAAAAATGAAGACTTATAGGTGTGTAGTGTTAAATGATATGAAATTCCTGCACATACAGATTTTGCCATGGGCGGAGCTTAAGTTCAATTCATCAAATCACAAAACTTGAGAGTATGACATCACTACTAGCCTTCTTTGACTAGATGTACACAATGTAATTACACAGCGTAATGGCCAACACTGGGCTAACGTTAGCCAGCTAACGTTTTTATTTAGCCAACTTTAACATTACGTCTGCAGCAGTTGTTGTGTGACATTATGCAACTAGCCAAGTTTGGTAGCAAGCTAACGATAGAGAAGCAATTATACTGTGTTAAAACAGATGTTTTATGCTAAGAAGCAAAAAAGAACTGCTATTAGAAAGGTCACATGCTCCACCCACTTTGACACCTCAAAATCTGTACATGCTACTTTCCTGCTAAGATAAAAATTACGACTTACTCTCTCTCTCAATTACACCTAATTTAAGGAAGTTTAAAAAAGCGGATTTTAAATGACATGCTGTACCGGGAAATAATGTGGGACTTCAACACCTGTACAGAGTTGTGACATCAATATCCGCTACTCCAATCAGACCCTGAAAAATCATCCTTTCATTCAGTCTCTCATCTTTTGATCCAGAGTGATGGAGAGACCATGGCAGAGGTAGAGAGACAGATGGAGAGAGAGATGGAGACAGAAAAATGGAGGGATGGATAGAGAGAGAGAGAGAGAGAGAGAGAGAGAGAGGCTATGAGCTAGAGGAGGAGAAAAAGTGTGTGATGTCTTCCACGCTGCGCTGCACCTTCCCCATGTAGAAATCAATGTTGTGAGAAAAGTCTGTACACACACTCGAGTGGGCGTCGCCAAATGCGCAGTATAAGGCAGTCCCACCCACACTGATCACCACGGTCACCAGACACAGAAGGAGCAGGAGGAGCCAGGAGTCTCCGCCCACCTCATCTGTATAATGAAGAGAGAGACTGAGACTTATATTACAGGTCTGATATACTTCATTACTGTGTGTGTGTGAGTGTGTGTGTGTGTGTGTATACCATGCTCCAGGCCATCATCAGGAACGTGGAAACGAACTCTGCGTTTAGTCTGTCTGTTTGTGGATGAATTGTCATCTCCTTCGTCACTGACTCTTCTCTTCAGGATGGAGACGAGGCCTGAGGCAGGAATGATCTGAGGATGAGAGTAGAACACACTGTTAGAAAGTCAACACACTAAGTAAATGAAACACACACACACACACACACACACACACACACACACACACACACACACACACACACACACACACACACACACACACACACACACACACACACACACACACACACACACACACACACACACACACACACACACACACACACACACACACACACACACACACACACACACACACACACACACTGTTTATCCACTAGATGGCCGTGTGTATAAGAGCAGTAAGGTGTTCAGTGTTTAATCTGCAATTTCACTCAGCTGGTTTGATATTTTTTCATACATTTCAGTGTGTGCCATCAACAGGCAGATAGACAGGCTGAGAGAGAGACAGGCAGACAGACAGACATGAACATACCCAGTGTAGTCTGATCAGTTTGATGTCGGAATCTCTTTTTTATGTTCATTATTAGGATACATAGATGTGGCTCATTCCAGATAATAATAATAATAATAATAATAATAATAATAATAATAATAATAATAATAATAATTCAGTTCCAAGTGCTGTACACACTTAAAAGATGACATCATGGTGAATTAAAGGTAACTGAAATAGTCATTAACCCAGTAAATAATAAATAATAAATAAATATTAATATAAATGAACACTGGATTAAAGTCAGTGTGAGTGGCGCAGACACATGAAGAGATGGAGACAGTAAGCAATACCAGACTTTATATTTTAACTGACTCGAGTCCAGAATGATGATGTGATTTATGATGATGTTATTTATGATGTTATTATAATCAGACAGTGAGGTGATCAGTGAGTTCAGAGTCGGCTTTTCCCTACAATATAGATATCATTCATTAAATCAACAACCTCCTCATCACTGTCTATACACGACCACCGAGAACATAACAGAACACTTACTGCCGTATGTGTGTCTAAATGAAACATTATAACATCACTTCAAACACTCAAAACACCTACACCTGTACTCGGTCACTACCTCTAATCATTATCCATTAGACCCCCCCAAAAATGAAATATGCCATTATGCAGCATTAGTGTGCTAAATTTAAAAGGTTAAAGGGAGTGCCACTGTGGCTTTGGTGAAAAATATTAATAATAAACCAGAGCTAAAATTCAGCACATTTTGCACACACACACACACACACACACACACACACACACACACACACACACACACACACACACACACACACACACACACACACACACACACACAACACACCTGCCTTTTTCCATCCACTCAATATCAGTCTTTTCTTCAAACTTTGAAATGTATTAGGGAGTTTACGGTAAATCACCTGCTACAGGAGTTACAATAATCGGCTGCTCATGTGGTTTTAGTTTACTACTAACACAAGATTTTAAAACAACAGACACAGACACACTTCCTACACATACCCATTAAAGCTCCATTACAGATAAAAGCTGAAGCCGGAGAACCCCACAGCATAACTAAAGTCCAGTCTGAGTGCTCTAAAGAGAACCGTGATTTTTCAATCAGGTTTACAAAACATTCCATCATTTATTTGTGCAAAATCCTGGGCTGAAACCATCAGAATCTCCTGCGAACACGAATGCACACACTGTTCCTCGCCGTGTCTTCACCACCAGGTCGGGGGACTTATCAGGATAAGTGAAATGTGTGATTAGATGAGGTGTTCACAAACTCGGGGTCATGACCCCATGAGAGAAAATCACCTCTTTAGTTTTATTCATTTATTTTACAAATTAAAACTTACATAAATACACACACACACACACACATATATATATATATATATATATATATATATATATATATATACACACAGTGAGGGAAAAAAGTATTTGATCCCCTGCTGATTTTGTACGTTTGTACGTCTATAATTTTAATGGTAGATTTATTTGAACAGTGAGAGACAGAATAACAACAACAAAAAAATCCAGAAAAACGCATGTCAAAAATGTTATAAATTGATTTGCATTTTAATGAGGGAAATAAGTATTTGACCCCTGTGCAAAACATGACTTAGTACTTGGTGGCAAAACCCTTGTTGGCAATCACAGAGGTCAGACGTTTCTTGTAGTTGGCCACCAGGTTTGCACACATCTCAGGAGGGATTTTGTCCCACTCCTCTTTGCAGATCTTCTCCAAGTCAATAAGGTTTCGAGGCTGACGTTTGGCAACTCGAACCTTCAGCTCCCTCCACAGATTTTCTATGGGATTAAGGTCTGGAGACTGGCTAGGCCACTCCAGGACCTTGATGTGCTTCGTCTTGATCCACTCCTTTGTTTCCTTGGTCGTGTGTTTTGGATCATTGTCATGCTGGAATACCCATCCACGACCCATTTTCAATGCCCTGGCTGAGGGAAGGAGGTTCTCACCCAAGATTTGACGGGTACATGGCCCCGGTCCATCGTTCCTTTGATGCGGTGAAGTTGTCCTGTCCCTTTAGCAGAAAAACACCCCCAAAGCATAATGTTTCCACCTCCATGTTTGACGGTGGGGATGGTGTTCTTGGGGTCATAGGCAGCATTCCTCCTCCTCCAAACACGGCGAAGTTGAGTTGATGCCAAAGAGCTCCATTTTGGTCTCATCTGACCACAACACTTTCACCCAGTTGTCCTCTGAATCATTCAGATGTTCATTGGCAAACTTCAGACAGGCATGTATATGTGCTTTCTTAGGCGGGGCCCGGGGGACCTTGGTGGCGCTGCAGGATTTCAGTCCTTCACGGCGTAGTGTGTTACCAATTGTTTTCTTGGTGACTATGGTCCCAGCTGCCTTGAGATCATTGACAAGATCCTCCCATGTAGTTCTGGACTGATTCCTTACTGTTCTCGTGATCATTGCAACTCCACGAGGTGAGATCTTGCATGGAGCCCCAGGCCGAGGGAGATTGAAAGTTCTTTTGTGTTTCTTCCATTTGCGAATAATCGCACCAACTGTTGTCACCTTCTCACCAAGCTGCTTGGCAATGGTCTTGTAGCCCATTCCAGACTTGTGTAGGTCTACAATCTTGTCCCTGACATCCTTGGAGAGCTCTTTGGTCTTGGCCACGGTGGAGAGTTTGGAATCTGATTGATTGGTTGCTTCTGTGGAGTTGGGTGTCTTTTATACAGGTAACAAGCTAAGATTAGGAGCACTCCCTTTAAGAGTATGCTCCTAATCTCAGCTCATTACCTGTATAAAAGACACCTGGGAGCCAGAAATCTTTCTGATTGAGAGGGGGTCAAATACTTATTTCCCTCATTAAAATGCAAATCAATTTATAACATTTTTGACATGTGCTTTTCTGGATTTTTTTGATGTTATTCTGTCTCTCACTGATCAAATAAAGCTACCATTAAAATTATAGACTGATCATTTCTTTATCAGTGGGAAAACGTACAAAATCAGCAGGGGATCAAATACTTCTTTCCCTCACTGTGTGTGTATGTATATATATATATATATATATATATATATATATATATATATATATATATATATATATATATATATATATATATATATATACATACACACACACACACATACATATATATATATATATATATAGATATATATGTATATTAAAGGGACGAAGGGACGTGAGCCGTTCTCAGCAGCATACTCAGGTTTTACGTGTCACGTGTTCAGTGTTTCAGTCCAGCCGGAGCGATGGCACTGATCATGTGACCTGTTCCTGAGCTGTTTATCCTGCTGAAAGAGTTCATTGTCACTGCAGCAGCTCGGGAGAAATCTACATCTCACTCACACTGCACTCATTCAGCTGGGTGACATCACGGTGACATCACACACTGTGGCCCGACTAAACCACACACACTGTTGAGGAAATGTCACTCTGTGCGTGTGTGTGCGCGTGTGTGCGTGTGTGTGTGTGTCCATGTTTTCATCCAACAGCTTTTATGTTAATTTTCCATTTTAACAATTGACCCAGTTAGTGTTATTTGCTTATTTTGGTTTATTTTGTTGTTGTTGTTTTTTAAGCTCTTTAAATTATTATACTATTTTTTAAGCCTTTATAATTGTTCTTATTTAATTGAACAGATTTAATGATTTACATTTCTCCCTCACCTCCTCCACCTGGATGTGTTTGGCGAGGTCATCCAACATGGTGTCCTCTGGCCTCTGAGGCTCCTCCTGAGGCTCCAGAGCTTCCTCTACTTCCTCTTCCTGTTCCTCTGCTTCTTTATCCAGCTCAGTGTGAGACACTGTTTCCACTTCTCCCTCTTCTCTCTTTTGGTCAGATTCTACAGGCTCCAGCTCCATTCTGCCTCTTTCCAGTTCCACCTCCACCCCGCCTCCTCCAGGCTCCGCCTCCTTTCCAACTTCTTGAGTCGTCCTCTCTGTCTCTCCCTCACTCTCTTGTTCTCGGTCACTCTGTTTCTCGGCTTCCTCTCTGATAGTTGCCGGTGAGGAGCTTTCTGTCATTACCAGGGTGGGTGGGGCTTGAGGAGAAGAAGTGGGAGGACTGGAGGCGGAGTCACAGACATGTGTAGGCTCCCTCTGCTGGGCCAAACAGGCAGTGCCACTTTCACTGGGAGAGACATCATCCTGCTCCAACATCCCCGACTCTGACCGAGAGAAATAACTATTGTTTTTAAAGAAGAATTGCACTAATAAAAAAACTGAACTGACAATGTATTGTTAAAATTAATTTAAACTATATCCCTTGTTCTAAACTTTGTTTTACCCATTTTTTAAAGTATTTTTTATGAAGGGTGCCAATAGTTTTGCAGTTCATGCTATTAATAAATGACAGAGTGTCTGAGTGAGAGAGAAAGTGAAATGAGGTCGTGCAACGCAATGCCGAGCCATGTGATGTTCAAGTAACACACACCATACACACACAAGCACCCCTTCACTCATCTTATGCAGTGCAGAACATTACAACACGTTCTCCATGAACCCATATGTGTTGTGTGCGTGTGTGTGCGCGCGCGTGTGTGTGTGGGGGGGATGGGGGTTGGGTACTTACTGTCATTGCATGCAGATTCTGACGTGATGTTCTTCTCTCTACAGCTCTCACCATTCACACTGATCCTGTGCACCAGCTCACACTGAACAGCACCCACACACACAACACACACCAAAGGTTAACAGACACGGATTTCAGTCTGCATAATAATAATAATATTATTATTATTAGCAACAACAACATCAAATTATTCATTCTCAGAGAAAGAAAGAGTGTGTGAGAATGCTGTAATTATAACGTGCGAAGCTGCTGATTGGTCGGCTTTTGGACCAATCACAACACCTCTGAATGTGCTGCTAGCTGGTGTATAACATACAGAACGTACGCTAGTTAGTGTTAGAGATGACAAATAAATGAAGTAAATAAAATAGTAAATAAAGTGTAGCTGCACTGAGACGCATCAGTGATAAATATTTTAGACCGAGACAGTTACCTTTTTATTAAATATAGTCCACAGAATTATGCAGAAAAAGTAACTTACATACTAGTTTTAATATGATTTAACACTTTAATGAGATCTGCACTATATACTACAAATATATAAATAAAAATACACTCTCTGTCTGGTGTGTGTGTTTACAGTAGCTAAGTGTCTCTCTCTCTCTCTCTCACACACACACACACACACACACACACACACACACTCTCACCCGTGTCGGAGCTCCAAGTCGGTCTGCAAAACAAGAAATGACATAAAACAGTCCATCAGAACTCTTATAAAATAAAATCCTCTTTTAAAATTGGTTACTGTACTGTAAATGTAAGCTCCATTGAGTGTGTGTGTGTGTGTGAGAGAGAGAAAGAGAGAGAGATGGAGTCTAATATTAGCAATGCACATTTCCCTCAGTACTGAAACTCTAGTACACAGCTCAGATAGCATGCACACACACACACTTTACTCTGTTTGTGATCCTGTGTGTGTGTGTGTGTGTGTGTGTGTATACACTCACTGTCTGTGTGTCATGCAGATGTGTTTCAGTTTTTCCAGATGTTCTGAATTCAGATTACAGTGAGAAAGGGAGTTCTCTACAGACCTTCTACACCTCCTGCTCACTGAGAGACAGAGACAGAGAGAGAGACAGAGAGAGAGACAGAGAGAGAGAGACAGAGAGAGAGAGACAGAGAGAGAGAGACAGAGAGAAGGAATAAAAAAAAATAATAAATAAGCAGGATTAAGAATAAATGTGCATATGCACGTGTGTTTATTTGTGTGTATGTGTGCGTGTGTGTGTGTGTGTGTGTGTGTGTGCGCGTGTGTGTTACCCCATGTCTCCTGCAGGGCGGTGATGTTGGACACCACTCTCTCGTGGTACAGTCGCTCCAGCTGGAGGAAGTGCACAGCTCTCTCATCTACACACAGCGCGGTTAAAGATACAACTCTACTGATGCACTACTGAATACAAGTGTAGAATTTAAATATGATAATTAATATGGTAATAATTAAAATATGTTTGTGTGTAATAGAGCAGGATTAGGAAAGTAATTGAGTAAGGATACAGTCCTCCTCCTGCACCAGACACTCGGCAATCTGTAATTACACACAACATAAGATTCATTCAGATACAACATTAGAGGTGGTGAAGAGGGAGGGATAAGAGAAGGTGGTGTGGATTGAGGAGATGTGGATGGAGATGGTGTAAATGGAAAAGGTGTGGACGGAGGAGGTGTGGGTGGAGAAGGTGTAACTGGAAAAGGTATGGGTGGAGGATATTCAGATGGAGACGGTGTAGATGCAAAAGGTGTGGATGGAGGAGGTGTGGGTGGAGAAGGTGTAGATGGAAAAGGTGTAGATGGAGGAAGTGTGGGTGGAGGAGATGCAGATGGAGAAGGTGTAGATGGAATAGGTGTGGATGGAGGAGGTGTAGGTGGAGGAGGTGTGGACGGAAAAGATGTGTATAGAGGAAGGGTGGGAGGAGATGCAGATGGAGGAGGTACAGGTGGAGGTGGTGGTGGAGGCGATATAGATGGAGGAGGTGCAGGTGGAGGGAGACCTGATGTAGGCGTTGTGGCAGTGCAGCATCGTCTCCTCTCTCCTCTAACACACGCAGAGTCTCAGAGACACAGCGATTGAGATCACGAGGAGAAAAAACACCAACCGGGATTTCCTCAGGACTCAGAGGACCTTCACACACTGTAAAAATACACACACACACACACACACACTGAACTATTGTGTAATAATTTATATGGGTTTTATGCTTCACAAAAATATAATTCATTAAAACCCTGACTGAATGAAGCCAAACTGAAGGGACGAAATTTACACTCAATAATTATAACAATGTCATCATGTAGAACTTATAACGCAGTGAATTAATCCTCTCGTGAAAAACTGAACATGAGGTTTTGGTTGCAGCCGTGTGTATAGATATATAACATGTTTCTATAATAATTATTTTGCTGAGTTTGAGCAGAACTGTGGGACTGTGACCTGTAAGGAACATCTGTACTGCTTCACATAACATCTCAGAAGTACAGACATTAACTCTACAATAACACTGTGGGTTGCATCATTACTGGATCAGATTACTCACCTGTGTGTGTGTGTGTGTGTGTGTGTGTGTGTGTGTACGTACCTGAGGGACTGCAGCTCAGTGATGATGAATCTCGCAACAGTTCAGGAGAACAGGCTCCACTGGTACTGTCCATTTCCTCATCCTCCATTTTAGAACCTCCATCTTCTTCTTCATCCTCCTCCTCCTCTTCTCCTGCTCCGTTGTTGTTTGTTAGGGCGTGATGGAGGTGGGCGTGTCCTCCCTGCACCACCTCCTCCTCCTCCTCCAGCATTCGGATCTGATGCTGGTTCTGGTTCAGGTCTGGAACTCTGGTAGAACCCACTTCACTCTGCAGGTCCGAGTCACTCGACCACCGTCCCTCGTTCATGAGTAACACACATACACACATTCACACACACAGAGGACCTGAAGGGTGGGTGCACACACACACACACACACACACACACACACACACACACACCAACCACTACTACTTGAGTCTCAGTTTAGTTTAATTAAACACTAAACATCTCAAATATTTCACACCTACAGAAAAAAGGACAATTTCTATTTATTCTACTGCAAGAAATCCTGCAGAAATCACACCACTGAGCAGTGAGGTGTAAACCTGGCCTCGCCCCTACAGGGCCCAGCCAATCAGAAGGCAGATCCCCACCCCTACAGAATGATAATGGGTGTTTTTTCCCTCCCCCTAATGAACACTGATGTTGTGTAACTGCTCCTCTGAGACAATAATACACATCACCATGAGCTTACGCAACATCACTGTGTAAATACACACACACACACACACACACACCTGCTCAGTTTGACACTTCTCCATCACACACTCCGAGATGATCTCATTACAGGACAGAAGTACATAACTCAAACAAACAAATAAATAAACACAAATGAATATTTTTAAAAGAATTAGGAACATTTAAGAACAGCAGCTGTAGGAGAAGTCACCAGTAATGCAGTACTGCTTATGTGACACACTTTACACGTTCTCGTGACTACATTTATGCCTGAAATTCCCAACAGTGTGCTAATAGAGTTCGGGATTACTATAGAGTCAATGTATAGCCTAAAAAACAGTCCCCAATTTGTTTAAAGTCTTTTGTATATTTCCTGAAAATACTAACGTTCTGGAAAAACTGGAATGATTTACATACAGCATGATCGTAGCCCCACCCCCTCGGTCCTTCCTGTGTGTTTGTAGTTTTGGACATTACACTCGGAGTCCGTTTTTCACTCCCCCCCCCCACATGACTTCTTTCTGCAAAACAGTGCTGTGTGTGTATCAATAAATCTTTATTTATTTATTTACTCTTTATTAGCGTCCAATTAGAATAATATTCTGTTAGTGTTACTCAGAAACACAAACATGAGATTAACTGTAAATTCACAATCAGCTCTGTGCCTCATGAACTACGCCTGAGGAATAATGAATATATCCCTTAAGCATGTATGGGGTTATATTCAGCACCAAGTGTAAGGGTCAAACTACAGCACTGTGATCGTCTGAACTCTGACACGATGAAAGCTGTGATTCTGTAACTGAACAGGAAGTGAAGGACGCGTCTCATTAATCATTAAATACATCATTACTGCTGACTCAGCAACACTACAGGAGTAGGGCACTTCTCTTCTTCCCTACACTGAGAGGAAGTGTTAGAGAGCAATACTGTGAATATTCAGACAGAGCAAGACTCAGACAGATGTATATCTGACGCTCAATCATCGTCTCACGCGTGTGCAGACTTGTGCAACAGAAAGATAGAAAGTTTAGATAAACGAGTGTAACTAGAATAACTAGAAGTGCAGAAGAGGTGAAAATGTCACTTTAATAAATCACGACTCAGGAAAAGACTAAAATAATCAAACACACACCTTCTGCTTTACCGAAGAGTCCTGTCTGCCTCTTATTATTATTATTATTATTATTAATAATAATGATAATAATTCTCTCTGACTAGTTTTATTCTGCAGGAAGATGAACTTTGACCCCAAGTCTCAGATGGTCCTCATTAAACAAATCACACTGCACTCGTGTCCTTCACACATTACGGAGTATTTTTTTTATTAAATTGCAATTTTTATTTAATTTTATTTTTTTAATCAGGTGATGATAATGATATAAAAATGTCATTACGGTCTAGTAAACTTATTTATTTGTACTATTTTCAATATCACTAAAGTCTGTTCTGCGTCATAACTAAAACAACACCTTTTAAAAGGTGCAGTAAATTCATGCGAAGTCTCAGGATTGATCAACTCAGGAACTATAACAAACTCATAACACAGAAGTTTAGTTAAATGAGTTGGAGTTAAATCTTACTTTTAATATAAAGTGTAAAGAATAAAACCCTGCAGGGCAGTTTACCTGTGCACAAACCCAGCGTTTCGGTCTGACGTTGAGGTATTCACAGATGTGAGGAAATTAAGAGACGTCTCTAAAGTTACATCTGACATTGTTATACAAGATTCTAACTTCAATAGCATTCGAAGGCAATGACTTACAGTCTCAAAACCAAGTGTAAAGTGTTCATGTAGGTGTCAGGTATAACGCACACCTTTTAGATGTCTGATACTTAATAAAAATAAACTATTAAATCATATATAAAAATTGCCATGTATTTTATTACTGCATGGGCTCATACACAAAATATACCATAATTTAAAGCTCAACAGCATTTGAAGGGAATGACTTACAGTCACACATCCAACTGTAAAGCTGTGTGACCCTACATCATTGCCTTCAAATGCTATTGAGCTTTAAATGATGGTATATATTGAGTATGGGCCCATTCTCTAGTGAAATACATGCCAATATTTACATATGATTTAATAGCTTATTTGAATAAATATCAGAAATCTAAAAAGGTGTGCATCATACCTGACACCTAGGTGAACACTTTACAGTGGGTTATATGACTGTAAGTCATTGCCTTCAAATGCTATTGAAGTTAGAATCGTATTTAACAATGTCGTATGTAACTTTAGAGACGGTCCCTTAATTTCCGCATCTCCGCGAATATCGAACGTTCAACATCAAACAAACTTTATTTCAGTCCTACATTTCTCTCCTGAGTGTGTGAGTTTGTTTGTTTGTGTGTGTGAGAGTGTGTGTGTGTGTGTGAGAGAGAGAGAGAGAGAGAGCATTAAGCAGCTCTATAATCACCGTCTCTCTCACAGACAAATTTTATTCTGTTACATAAACATAAAACATTATCGCGTTAATAAAGATCACATTAATAAAAGCAGTTTAGGTATCATCTTATTTTAGTAACGGAGATAAAGAATATTAATGATATTAATAATAATAATGTTAATAATAATATATTTTTTATTATGACCCAATAGCAATGTATATTAATGTACACTATAGATAATAAATAGAGATCTGCACACAGGCGGATTACACAGTCTACAGAACCTTTACTGCATTTACATCTTTAATCCTAATTTACTTTCTTTTCAACCCATCTGTGGATTCATTTCCCCAATCCGACCTCCGTTTATCTTCTCTGAACAGAAATGAAGTGTAAAACTCACAGATATGTGAGCTCCAGATGAGATTAATCCAACACACCACGGTAAAAACACACATTAAACCGCTCACTGTTTATATCTGCGGCTCTGCATCGAGCTTCCGGACATCCATCCGGGAACCTTCTCCCAGCGCTGACGTCACGAAAATACCCGGAAATGAATTGCCTAGCCATTTCAGTTCTAGTTTTTTTTACTCACTTTAGCGTATTTATAATGCCCCCCCACCCAAAACAACAACAACCATTTGAATAATACATTATATGCAATATATCATTTTCATGCGAAATGTTTTTTTAACCTAGCAGTCGACACCGCAGTATTTTCTTTCGTTAATTCTGGTAAAACGATCTTTGTATAAAAACTACACCACCCATGAGCACCCGCTTCCCAGATTAGCTAAATTAGCGTGTAGCTTTGTTATCTTTGTTAAAGCTCTAGCATAATTCGTCTGCAGCAGCCATTGCGTGTTGTTGGGATATCTTATTCTTTAACGACAAAATCTATTTAGTACGATAAGTTGGGAGCTTTTGCTTTACAATAAAATATGTCTGTTTGAATGATTCGCTCGCACGACCAGAACTCCCGGATGAAATCGCGACATCTGATTGGTCCACAATCAGAACGAACCACAAAACGAAGTTAAACCAAATATATACGTATATAGTCTTGTCCTGATGAATTAGACATTGGACATCTAGTGGAAACAGCATGGTACTGCACACTACTCAGAAATAAAACTAAATCTAATTTAAAACGAGATATATATGTGTGTGTGAATATATATATATATATATATAAAGGAAAAATAAATGTGACCAAATAATATTGACCTCTCATGTTGGTCTAATTACAGATTTTACTGCACTTCAATTTATCAAATGCCTTAAACATCACACTCAATTATAAAATGTGATGGGGAAATGGGATAAAGTAAAGAATATTTCACTCAATTGTCCTTTTGATGTCAATAATTTGCCTTTAAAATTATCTTCATTCAATCTGTAAGTTTAAATGTACTACAACAGAATGAATCAGCATCTTTCAGTAACAAATCAGTTATTTTAAAACAGACACGGAATCATCTATACTCAGATTACTAAATGACAACATAAACACTGTATATCAGAAGAGGATTTTATAATAGATTACACAATAGTGAATAATCATCCACGATACACATCATACAAAACAATTATAACAATATTATCATCTTATATAAGCATTGCATTTACCTTATAAATCCCCAAAGTGCAGAAGCAAACACTTCTTTATTCTCTTTTTATTAGAAGTTCATATTCTAATAATTTATATACACATTAATGATGAAGAAAAAAAATATTTTCTTACAAAACAAACTGTGTGTGACATCCCGTACTTCTGCGAGTGTAAGAGCGCCAAATAACCAGCACAAGAAACACCACTTTATTCTAATTTTATACAAACACATTTTACAGAAGTGGCTCCAGCACATTCAAAATGCACAAATATGATTTCTATAAAACATCATCACTGCGTTCTGTTCAGATGAAACCTGGCAAGATTCAGACATGCAGTTTGAGAGCTGGCTAGAAACTACATTAGCCTCATAACTCCAGCGGTGTGATAAATCTGTATTATTTTTTTATTGTTAAAGTTATAAGATGATAATAAGTTATACAGTATGCTGCCATATGTAACATCACCTTGTATATGTTGGCTTTTGAAAGGTAATATATTGTTTATTATAAATATTTTATTTACTGAAGGCTTTCACAGTAACATTATTTTACACCTAAAAAAAGTCCAGTGCAGATTTATTGAGGTTAAACAGAATTATAATGTTCAGTTTAATCATGGATTATTATTATTACTCCATGACTATATTAGAAGTCATAAATTCAATAAATATGCTGATTCTGAAGCAACGTCACACTATAAAAATCATCATATTGCCCCAACTGTGTGTGTGTGTGTGTGTTAGCATGTAGTTCTTATCCACAGCCCGTGTTTTTGGTGTTCTCCAGGATCTCGTTGTAAAGCCAGCTCTGTTTGAACTCCTCTGATTTCTCCATCAGCTCGAACAGTCGTTTGTACTCGCTCGGGGAAATCTGTCCCGTCATCACGTCCTCAAACAGTCCCATCTGCAGCAGGAGGTCTGTGCCGCTGCCCGTGCTCCACGAACTGCGTCCCGGAATAAACCATCAGTCAAATTAATCACATCTCCACAGTAAACCCAGCTGTGTATCTGAGTGAGGCGACGCTGCTGCCACCTGCTGCTGATTCTCAGGAACTCCATTTCTCTCTATCACTAACTTAATTTATTTTTCTGATTTTTGACCTTGGTGAGTGTGTGTGTGTGTGTGTGTGTGTGTGAGTGAGACGTACTTAAGCTTGTCGATGAGCCTGCAGCGGCGTTTAGTGAGACACTGTTTGACCATCATCACCAACGTGCTGCTGTTAAAGGGAGTGATGGAGGAGGAGAACAAATCCTCACGAGGAGTGATCCTCACCAAGCACAGGTGATCATTTGGAACATGCTGAAAACACACACACATACCCACACACACACATTAATACTTCATGTATAGTGTTTAGGAGGATTTGTTTTTATCCGTTATAGTGTTTAATCTGAAACATTGCCTCAGTGCCCCCTGCTGGTGGAGTGCTGTACTATTATCATTTACACACATTACTGATTAACACTCAGCAGATTAGTTGTGTGTTAGTTTGAATAAAATGTGAATGACGTGTGAACAGGAGTTTCACTCACAGTGCTCTTAGGGATCGCTGGACCTCCGTGCTTCGACGCTGTAACAAAAGACGACCATGGTTCCTGATAAAACACACACACACACACACCAATTATGAATATGAATCATCAGAATAACAAACTGTAGAGCAGTAAATGAACAGACCTGGTGCAGCAGCTCGATATCACACGCCATCTGCCACAGAGCACTCAGAGCCTGATAGTTCCTGTAATCTCCAGGTCTCGCTGCCAACTTCTGTCTCACACACACACACACACACACACACACAGAGACATTGTTCTGATTATTCATACAGACAGATACACACAGACAGAGAGAGAGACAGACAAGACAGACTCACAGTGTACTCTCTCTCACTGATGAACATGATGAGCTCCACTCGGCCGTAGCGGAACACAGACAGACGCTCGTACAGAGCATAGACCAGCTTCCACAACATGTTCCTCTCGTTCCTCTGAGACAAAATCCCCACCACCTTCACCGGCACGTCTGAACACACACACACACACACACACACACACATCCCATCACGTTATCACCTTCACCAGCACATCTGAACACACACACACACACCATCACATTATCACCTTCACCGGCACATCTGAACAGACACACACACACACCTGCTGTCCACGGCACCTCAGAGATCCTGAGATCAGTGAAGAGTTTCTCGGAGAACATGGCTGGAGGCTTCATGCTGCCCTGACCAATCGGATCCAGCTTAAAGAAATCACAGTGGATCACCTGCAACTGTCCATCCAGCTTACACTCCAACTCCCACACACACACACACACACACACACACACACACACACACAGTGTTATAGTGAAACTGCAATAAACCTTTAGTATATTCAGTCCTTCCCATTTCTCTGTCACTGGGGCGGAGTAGTAATGAGGGGTGGGGCATAAATGAGGGGTGGGGCATTGATGGGGCGGGGCATTAATGAGGTGGTTATGGAGAGTCTGTGATGTTTACCTGCAGCTCAGGGAGGAAGGATTTATCGCTCTCCAGCGCCACCACTCTGTGAGCTCCACAGTTCAGAAGTGTGCGAGTTAAAACACCCGGTCCTACACACACACACACACACACACACTTGTGAGGTTCTTTATCATGACCCTTTAATCTTCACATCTATAACATCACATTACACACAACAATGTTGGATCAAGTTTGTAAGTCAGTAACACACACACACACACACACACAGACCTGGGTTGCACTCGAATATGACAGCCTTGCCCTCGTCGATGTCGGGTGTGAGGTGCTCGGTGACCACACGTGCGAGCTCGGGGTCGATGATGAAGCGTCTCAGGTGTTTGCAGGTGAGGGCCTTGCGTGTGTTCTCCTCCACCTCACCCAGGTCCAGCGGGTCATAGCGGCTTAGGGGGCGGAGTTGACTCTGGAAGTTGGCGGCGGCAGCGGAGAGGTTCCTGCACATTCTTCCTGAGAAGTGAGACACCTGTTCCGCCCTGCACCCGTCCACTGAGGTTCTCCTCCACTCGCCCACCGAGAACACACACGCTGAGGAGGAGAGAGCGCGCTGACCCGACACGTGGGGCTGGCCTAACAGAACACGCACACATCGCAGGAGAACCCTGGTCCTACCACACACGGACATGATGGACCTGCTGAGAGAGAGGGGGAGAGAGAAGGGGGGAGGGGAGAGAGCAGGGAGAAGAATAATTTATTGTCGTTTCTTTTTCCTTCATCTGTCCTTTTTTCCTTCTGTGCTTCCTACTTCATTCATATTTAATCACTTCTATATTTCTAATAATCACTTATAGCTGATATTTATAACTTATTATCCCTCACAGTCATATTTATCAGTAATGTACATCACTGTGTGCACGTGACTGATTTTATATCTCCTGATTAAACAGATTAGGAAACTGTGGATGTTGGACAATAACGCTACTGATAAATTATAATGTATTTAATAACGTTAAGGATGAATTATAATGTATTTAATAACATTAATAATGAATTATAATGTATTTAATAACATTAAGGGTGAATTATAATGTATTTAATAACATTAAGGATTAATTATAATGTATTTAATAACATTAAGGGTGAATTATAATGTATTTAATAACATTAATGATTAATTATAATGTATTTAATAACATTAATGATGAATTATAATGTATTTAATAACGCTAATGATGAATTACTATGTATTTAATAACAATAAAACAGAAGAATCTAACTAAAGCGCGAGCTGTCTGACGTTGACGTTATTTAATTAGCCATGTGGCTAAGCTAGCGCGTAAGCTAACTCCGCTTATATTAAACACTGATTATTTTTATAATAATGAACTTTGTAATAATAATAAGAGTGTTCCGACCTGTGGAGTGTGTGGGTTTACACAGCCGATGGGGAACGCAGGACGGTGTGAGGAACAAAAGCTCGCTTCATCTTTCTGCATCCACTAACACTGTAATGTGACATTGAACACACGCGCGGCGAACAACGCTAACTTTTCCCCACTCGTATTCTGACTGACCACGCCCCCGCTTCGCTGCGATTGGATAAACCCCAGAACCATCACCGTGCTCGCGTTTCAATGCGTGTGCTTGTATTCTTGCGCGCTCATAAAGTGTCTCTCAGAACCTGAGGTACTAACCCAAACTGTTCCCTGTTCAGTGGTGTTTAGTACCGCTACTGTGTGTGTGTGTGTTTTCTTTACCTGTTAAGATTTTAAAGCTCACGCGCTAATCATTTAACAGACTACTATGATTGTAGTGTGTGATTTGGAACACAGCCACAATGTGCAGTAGGCGGATCAGTCTGAGCTGCTAACCAATCCTAGGGCAGGGGGCGGGATGTGTCGGAATGCGGTTGGGAGATAAATAACTCATAAAAGTTTTATTATTACATGGCGCACACAAGTGCGTCATCATCGTGCGACAGACAGCGTTATGTTGTTATCAATGTCTTCAAAACAGCGTCAAAGATACGCATACGGTAGTTTTACTGATTATATGAATACTGCAAAAAAGTTACAGTGTTCTTGAAGTTGAACTTGAAAATATTTTTAAATAGTTGGTAGAAGTGTTGCATACAGAACTCAAAACTCAATTTAAAATTAACATTACTTTTAATTCAGTTGAATCAACTCGATGGCTGTATTTTATGCGTAAATGGAGCGCTTTGTGTCAGTCTTGAGTGCTTGAGTGAGAAAATGGCGGTCTCCGTATCAGTGAGGAGTAAAGTGGAGAGTAAAATGGAGCGGTTTATTAGTCCGGGGAAAGGAAACGGATTACGGGCCTCTGAGTGAAATTAAACCTGGACAACTGATTTATTCATCGGAACCAATCGCTTTCTGTGTGGCCGAAAAGTTTTTAAAATCCACCTGCCAGACCTGTCTCTGCAGGTGAGTGTCACTTACTTGATTTAGTTTCATTTGCATAAATGATGTAATTGGGCTGTTAATAAAGTCAACAGTTAAACTGATGAATCTGTCGAAATCATCACTGATTACAGCAACTGACCGGCTCAGTCCCAAATTCACGCGGTCCCTGTTCATCACTACTAGTGCACTACATAGGGTGTGTAGGAAGTTGACACACACCCTCTCCCCATTCTACACACGTAGGATGTAATACACTTAATTAGTGAACAGTGACCCATTTGGGATGCAGCCTGTGATAATATTTTCACTTTGTGCTTTAGACATTTAATCTGTTTCATCTGTTTTTGGAGAGAGAGAGAGAGAAAGAGAAAGAGAGAGAGAGAGAGAGAATCATGTTATACTCAGTGTTAAATGTCAGTTTTACAGTTAGACTCCAGGGGGCGCTATGGCTCTTTCTTTATTCACTACTGCAACACAAACAAGGACTGTGTCCTAAATCATTATACGAATATTCTACATAGTGAGGCGGAATATTACTACAGAAAGAAAGTATTACTACTGTTGGGTGGCCTTTGGGTTATGATGTAATGTGGTGGGAGGGGTCTGGGTTGTGATGTGGTGGGAGGGGTTTGGGTTATGATGTAATGTTGTGGGAGGGGGTTGGATTATGATGTAATGTGGTGGGAGGGGTTTGGGTTAAGATGTAATGTGGTGGGAGGGGTCTGTGTTATGATGTGGTGGGAGGGGTTTGAGTTAAGATGTGATGTGGTGGGAGGGGTTTGAGTTATGATGTAATGTGGTGGGAGGGGTTTGGGTTAAGATGTAATGTGGTGGGAGGGGTTTGAGTTATGATGTAATGTGGTGGGAGGGGTTTGAGTTATGATGTAATGTGGTGGGAGGGGTTTGGGTTATGATGTGATGTGGTGGGAGGGGTTTGGGTTATGATGTGATGTGGTGGGAGGGGTTTGAGTTATGATGTAATGTAGTGGGAGGGGTTTGGGTTATGATGTAATATGGTGGGAGGGGTTTGGACAAGTGTTGGCTCTATTTCCGCTTGTAGCTATAACATGTATAAATTGATAATTTGCTAAATTGGATTTGATTGGAGCAGTGATTGGATATAAATCTGTTTAAATGGAAGTGTTAAACATCAGTATGTTTATGTGAATCATCCTCACAGACCTGAACTGAACTGACCGAGTGTAAAGAGGGTCAGTGTGAGTTTGAGTATTTAATCCAGTTCCACAAATCCTGCCCTTTTATTGATTTTCGGCATGTAGCTACAGTACAGGAAATGCCCCGGGTGGTAGAAAATGCCCCGAGTGACAGGAAATGCCCAGAGCAGGGAACCCCAAAGGACGATCACTTAAGTCCAGAGAATCTCTAGCTGTGATTGCTCAGCGATTTGGATCTTAATGAACGTTGATCAGCAAATAAAATACAATAAATAAAATTGAAAACTCCAGCAATTTTATTCCTGAATCCCCTGTGGGTTATTTTTTAAAAATAGTTTTACTGTGTGTGTGTGTGTGTGCACGTGTGCGAGTATAGGAGTGTTTTAGAGGAAGTGAATGTAAGATCAAAGCGCAGTGTAATTGTGGGTCGTTCCCATTTGGTTTATTCTTAATGAGCACTAATGAGTGTGTGGAGTTTAAATCAGAGAGTCGCTTAAAGCATAAACACACACACACACACACAATTACTGCCTTTGATTTTTCTCTGTTGTGTGTGTGAGAGAGAGAGAGTTAGAGAAATGGAATGCTCTGTGGTGTGTATTCCTCTCAGTACATTATTCCTTGAAATGATTAGTTTTATGGTTGTGTGTGTGTTCAGTAGTGTAGTGTGTATTACACACACCTCATGTTAATACACACTAGTGGTGGTTGAGGAGATTCCCCCATACTATTTAAAGTGAGTGTCTAGAAAAGCGCTAGATAAATATAAGGAATTACTATTATTATTATTATTATTATTATTATTACTATTATTATTATTATTATTATTATTACTATTTTATTTTTTATATTTTTATTTATTATTATTATATTTTTTATTTTTATTTTGTTATTATTATTTTTTTTTTATTACTTTACTATTATTATTTTGTTATTATTATTATTATTACTATTATTACTATTATTATTACTATTATTATTATTATTATTATTATTATTATTATTACCATTATTATTATTGTTATTATTATTATTATTACTATTATTATTATTACTATTATTACTATTATTATTATTATTATTATTACCATTATTATTATTGTTATTATGATTATTATGATTATTATTATTATTGGTGATTGGAGGTTGGTGACGGTGAAGTTCAGTGCTGATCCTCACACGGGTCTGACTCTCACCTCTTTAATTTCTCTTTAAAATCACTTTAGCAATGTCGTTTTCTTTCCTCAATTTTATTTCTGTCCTTTTCATTTCCCCATGCTCTGTGTGTGTGTGTGTGTGTGTGTGTGTGTGTGTGTGTGTGTAAGTGTAAAATTGTTAAAGACATCATTACTCACATAAATGCGCTTTTCTGACACTCACATTTTCTCTGTAGGATTATGCTGCGCTAGTTTCACTCATAGCTGTGAATAACTTTAATAAACACGTCTCCATTCACCGATGCTCAGCTGTAAATGTTCTTGTATTATATTCTGTACATTCTTTATGTTATTTTTGTGTGTGTGTGTCTGTGACCTGTAGGTGTGTAACAGTATGATGGATCCATGCTATTATTCAGTATCATTATTAAGAGCAGTACAGCAGGATGTTAACAGTGTTCCTGGACTTGAGCGAACACACACACACACACACACACACACACACCCAGCATGTATTTATTTGTGAAAACAAATAACCCAGTAAAGCCGAACACAGCACAATCAGGTCGTTAAGTGTTTTAAAATAGAATAAAATTACAGTAGGAGATTAGATTTTTACTTCCTGAAGATAAATATACAAAAAAGGTACAAATTGTGGTCATTAAAAAGTTCTGGAGATCTCTCACTTTAAACGTTATAAAAACGAATTAAAGGATGTTAATCTGAAATAGTTTAAAGAGTATAAATGGTATAAAATCCAAAAGAACACTGAAGTCCTCTACAGAACTCACCACATCGGAACCCCGAGCACTGACCTGAGCACAGGAACGAGGAGGAGGACAAACACAATAAATTCAGTATGTGGTGAGAAAAATGTCCTTCAGAATGATAATTATGACCTAGTACGGCTTCGTGCTGCGACAGAAAACATCAATAACACCATAACTTTCCCCAACGGCATTATCAGGTGTCAATATGTTAAGATTATTATTAAATCTAAGCGTACAGACCCTTTAAACTCTTTAACTCGGTGTTACTGTTCTGCACCAGAGGAACACAATCAAAATATAACGCTAAGTTGAGGATATTTTTCTCCTCCAGTTAAGACACTATTGGTGACGTAATTATAGACAGCAGTCTTGTTTTTTATATATCAAGCGTCTCAAAGGCGTCGTATTGAGACATAATCTTCATCATCTTCATCATGTTCATCATCATCATCCGAAAACATAGTTATATTTTCATATCCTGAGCTACTCCATGGTTCCTGGCCTCAGTCTGATCTCAGTGACAGATTCAGTAGGATTTTTAACCAACAATCTGTTTAATTAAACATTTTAATGATGTAACGAGCCTTAACGATCTCCACCTGTAATTGATGAACATGAAAGAGGCGGAGCCACGATCACTCAGCGATATACAGTAAAACCCACGTGTCCTGTATTCGGTTTAACTTTCTGCCTCATACACACACCGTTTAAACGCTAATTTCTTTCACAGTTTAAAACTCATTACTGCCGCATGTTTATTTTTGCGTCTCCAGTGTGAGACTGTAGTTAAGGGGTTGTGTTGTTATTATTCCTGACACTGAGAGTAAATGCTGTAATGAATTCTCCTTAGATAATGAAACAATCAAAGATAATTACGTCATATTTCAAACGCTGTGGTTTATGGTGAAGTGATTTGATGTTGATGTTGACATGCTTTAAATACGGATAAACATTATCAGCACCTGTAGTCAAGTTGCTGTTTTTTTTTTTCTGTGGAGATTTTAACTAACCTACACTCCTTTAGCTGCATTTCTGTCCCTGTTATGACCGTGTCACTTGTTAGTAGCAGGTCTTTGTCCTCACTCGTCTCCTCTCTCCTCCCTGTTTATCATCATCGATCCGTTTCCTTCTTCACGGTCGCGGCTTAAAGCTCTCCTCTGACGCCCTCCTGAACCCTGAAAGCCAATTCCACCATCTCACCGCTGACTCAGTCCTCGCTTTGTACTCCAGTTAATTAGGTTCAGGGCGTCGAGTCAATCAGCATTCTTCTTTTGCTGCAGGTTTTACCTTTAACATGTGGACATAAGATGGATGACAGCACTTGGCTGAACGCCAGAGTAAATACATTCGCTTTTAAATCAAGCCTCTGTCTCACTGCACTATATTCTTACACTAACTTTACAATCCCAACGTATTACATTATTATAGCGTATAAGTAGTTTTAAATATTCAAAATTTATTCCAGCAAGGGATTATCACTGGAGTATGTGTTAGTATGTACGATTTGTGTTAGTATGTATGATTTGTTTTGCTAACTAGCATGTTTTTGCGCTGTGGAATTTCCCAGAACGTTTCATGGACAGTCCAGGCAAACAAAACAAACCGTTTATTCAGCAAATATTTCTGCAGGCCCGGCTTAATCCCCGAACACGATCCTCAAGATAAAATATAGATGGAAAAGGTTCGTTCCTGCCAGTATGTGTGATGATTTGGACCCGAGCTCGAGAGCTGAGTGATGAGTCCTGATGTGAGTTCATGCTCCATCTGTGTGCATGATTTATATTTGTGTTTACAATGTTAATTCCCAATATATTCACTAATGGTGGTGATTTTCTGCGTCAGAACTGATAAATGTGCCGTCGTGAGTTTAAAGTAGCAGTATGTAAGTAATGTATAAATCCCCTTTTTCCTTAGAACAATGGTCAACGTTTCTTTGGGTTGTTCCTTTGAACATGTTCTAACTCATTACAATGTCATTAGAAAGCTAGAACCATTAAATATAGAAACAGTTTTGTTTTTTTCCCTGATGTTTGTGAAGTCTTTCCCCCTTCAGATGGCATTTTATCACGACTCAGGAAGAGTGTTTATTAATGTTAGGCTCCTGATTTGCTCTTCACATCCCGGACTGTACCATTTTCTCCATCTTTGTATAGTTACAGGTTCCTATCTTCCTAAAAGTTTCCAGTTTGGAACTCTCTTTTAGGGAAATGCTTTGGGGTCGAAGGGTTCCTTAATGGTTCTAAGAGTGTAGTGTTGTACGTGTACGTCTCCTGAGCTCAGATCTGTGTAATGAATCCCGCTCGCTCCACGCTGCGCTGATGTAGGGGGATCATTAGTCGTTTGTGTTGGAACTCCGTCGTGCCTCAGCAGCTTTCTCATTTTCAGGATTAGTGACTATCAGCCCTTCTTCAGTCCACTGCATGATGTTTTTTAAACATGACACGTCCGATTTGGTTTATAGCCGGCTTTAATCCCTGGACTGGAGCTAATTTGAGGCAGGAAGAAGGGCATGTGTTTGATCTGTGGACCAGGTTTCATGGTAAAAAAAAGTATAAATAAATAAAAGGACATTAGAGAGAACCTGAGGCGGAAGTGTTTCTCTGTTACACACTGTGGAGCTTTTATACAGAAAAACTCCAGTACAGGAACATTTAATGGGACGTTTAAAGGTAAAATGAGTGATGTGAACAGACAGCATTGCCAGGTGAGTGAAAAGGTGATAACTGTATGATTATCATTATTGCCTCTCATTATGTCACATTGTGATATACGGAAATAATAATAAACAACACTAGATACAGGATACAAAGCACTTCACAAAATATTGGCATTGTTTTCAGCTGCTCCCTTTAGGGGACACCACAGCGGATCTTTGGTCCACATATTTAATTTGTCACAAGTTTTACACCAGATACCCTTCCTGACGCAACCTTCCCAATTTATTTGCGCTTGGGACTGGGAGTGCAACTCCCAGTGGTTGGTATTCCCTACCTAGGAATGGAACCTGGGCCACGATAGTAGACCACCAGGGAACACAAAGTGCTTCGCAAAAAAGTATAAAACAGTAAAGAAAATAAGTAAAGGAATAGTAAAAGAAGAATTAATAGAAATGAAGGACACGAATGGGGTATAACAGTAGGTTTTCAGTTCTTAGTGATTGGACCCTTCAGATTTTGGGGTTCAGTCTCCATGTAGGTTTTAAACACTTCTGCTGGATCTGGCAACTCTGCAGCATTTTACAGATTTAGCAGCTGAAGTGTGACCGAGAGACACACTGATTAAACTCAGGCTGTCCAACACACACACACACACACACATTGTCTTTTATGAGCTCAGTGAGGTTAATATTGATCAACACACTTGTTTAATGGAGCTGGTGAGGAGTTTACACTGATCACATTGATGTGCTGAGGAGTGAATAATCACATTAACAGTCCTGACTAAACCCTGAGATGATTAGCATCACATATTAACAACTAGCCTTCAGCACATACTACAATATTACATGTATAAACTTTTTTATCTGCATTTCTATTCTAGGTGTGATGTAGCGAGATGTAGGTGTGAGTAGTGAGGTGTAGGTGTAATGTAGGGAGGTGTAGGTGTGATGTAAGTAGGTGTGTTGTAGGTATGATGTAGTGAGGTGTAGGTGTAATGTAGTGAGGTGTAGGTGTAATGTAGGGAGGTGTAGGTGTCATGTAGTGAGGTGTAGATCTGATGTAGTGAGGTGTACATCTGATGTAGTGAGGTATTGGTGTAGATGTGATGTAGGTGAGGTGCAGGTGTAATGTAGGTGAGGTGCAGGTGTAATGTGATGTAGGGAGGTGTAGGTGTGATGTAGGGATGTGTAGGCCTGATGTAGGGAGGTTTAGGTGTCATGTAGTTAGGTGTAGGTGTGATGTAGGGAGGTGTATATGAGGTGTAGGTATGATGTAGTGAGGTGTCGGTGTGATGTAGTGAGATGGAGGTGTGATGTAGGCAGGTATAGGTGAGGTGTAGGTGTGATGTAGTGAGGTGTAGGTCTGTGTGTGATGTTGGGAGGTGTTGGCATGATGTGAGATGTGGGTGTGATGTAGTGAGTTGTAGGTGATGTAGTGAGGTGTAGGCATGATATAGGTGTGATGCAGTGAGATGTAGATGTGATGTAGTGATGTGTAGGTGTGATGTGGGGAGGTGTAATTGTGATGTAGTGAGATGTAGTGAGATGTAGCGAGGTGTAGGTGTGATGTAGTGAGGTGTAGGTGTGATGTAATGAGGTATTGGTGTGATGTAGTGAGGTGTAGATGTGATGTAGGTGAGGTGCAGGTGTGATGTAGGGATGTGTAGTTGTGATGTAGGGAGGTTTAGGTGTCATGTAGTTAGGTGTGATGTAGGGAGATGTATATGATGTGTAGGTGTGATGTAGTGAGATGTAGGTGTGATGTAGGGAGGGATAGGTGAGGTGTAGGTGTGATGTAGTGAGGTGTAGGTGTGATGTAGCTGAAGTGTAGGGAGGTGTGGGTGTGATGTGTAGGTGTGATGTGGGGAGGTGTAATTATGATGTAGTGAGATGTAGCGAGGTGTAGGTCTGATGTAGCGAGGTGTAGGTCTATGTGTGATGTAGTGAGTTGTAGGTGATGTAGGGAGGTGTAGGTGTTATGTAGTGAGGTGTAGGCATGATATAGGTGTGATGTAGGGAGGTGTGGGTTTCATATAGGTGTGATGTAGTGAGATTTGGGGAGGTGTTGGTGTGAGATATTAACCTAATAGTGAGGTGTAGGTGTGAGGTAGCTGAGGTGTAGGGAGGTGTGGGTGTGATGTGGGGAGGTGTAATTGTGATGTAGCGAGGTGTAGGTCTACGTGTGATGTAGGGAGGTGTAATGTAGTGAGCTGTAATGTAGGTAAATGTGCACTTATATAGCGGTTTTATCCAAAGCGCTTTACACTTTACACTGTGTCCCATTCACTCACACACTCACACACTCACACACTCACACACCCACACACTCACACACTCACACACTCACACACTCACACCAATGGTAGCAGAACTGCCATGCAAGGCGCTAGCTTGCCATCGGGAGCAACTTGGGGTTCTTGCCCAAGGACACTTCGGCATGTGGAGTCACCCGGGCCGGGAATCGAACCACCTACGATTAGTGGACAACCCACTCTACCAACTGCGCCACAGCCACCCCATGTGTGATGAAGGTGAGGTGTAGGTGTGATGAAGGTGAGGTGTAGGTGTGATGTAGGGAGGTGTAGGTGTGATGAAGGTGAGGTGTAGGTGTGATGTAGGGAGGTGTAGGTGTGATGAAGGTGAGGTGTAGGTGTGATGTAGGGAGGTGTAGGTGTGATGAAGGTGAGGTGTAGGTGTGATGTAGGGGCGGCTGTGGCACAGGTGGTAGACCTTGGGCAAGACACTGAACCCCAAGTTGCTCCCGATGGCAAGCTAGCGCCTTGCATGGCAGCTCTGCTACCATTGGTGTGTGAGTGTGTGTGTGTGAATGGGTGAATGAGACACAGTGTAAAGCGCTTTGGATAAAAGCGCTATATAAGTGCACATTTACCATTTACCATGTAGGGAGGTGTAGGTGTGATGTAGGTTAATGTGATTTAGGTTAATATCTTAATTGGTTTCTAGAATCTCAGGTTATATACACAAACATAATTACCTAACTCACACTAGTTAATGCTAGCTCATGGAACACAGGGACAGTGATTAAGAGTTAAATGAATGAATGAATCCACAGTATTACATAAATATTATTTATAACATGAGTCCTATACTGTAGTGTGTGTTGTTATATACTGTACTACATCATTACATATGTCATTTGTTGTGTGCAGCTTAGCTACATTCACGACTATCCTTTATAGCCTTTTTGGACATGACAAACTCACCTTTTTAGCTAGCAAAATATCGCTAATTCATTCTGATCAAAGATGTTTGCAAGACTTTTGCATGATAATTGTGTAACTGATTATGAGTCCAACAATGTGTGTATTTATAAAGATTTGTGGTTATGGACACACACACACACACACACACACACACACACACACACACTTACTTGCAGGATACTAATTACAGTGTGTGCTGAGGGTCACTGCTTTGTTGGGTTTTATCCTGATGTTTGTGTTTTATTTACATAAAATTACCTGTAATATCTCGTTATAAAAACATGTCATGTACACAATTACACACACACACACACACACACACTAGCATTAAAACATACACACACACACACACACACACACACAAATCCAATTAAGAGTGAACGGAGAGTTGAATTAAAAATTTTTCACTACAAGTCCCCTGAGTGTGTGTGTGTGTGTGTGAGCATTGATGCTAGCTAACATGCAAACCAATTAGTTTAGCAAAACAGGATATTTAATTAAACAGAAGGTGAAATGAGTGAGCGAATATTGTGAATATTACCCATAATGCTCAGAGATGTTAAGGGCGTGGCTCACAAACACCATCAGCAGCCCATTGTGGGTGTGTTTATCCTACCCAGTGTATTATGGGTAGTGTACCAGCTAAGGTACATCACATGAAGACTAAGCACTTGCAGTGAGAGCTGAAGGCCTGACCTGAGAGTGAGCTCAGTATAAATCCAGCTGTAGTGCAGTACAGCGTATTCCCTTGCGCCCTTTTATCTCATCGTATTGACATCACACCCTTAATGAGAGGGAAGTGGACTCACAGGGACACCAATCACAAACATCAGAGCACAGGCAGAGACTTTGATCGTCCTCATGTTTATTTCTCACCAACAGAACGACTCCACTGATGCGTGATGCGTCTCCACTGAACACTTAGACCTGATAGTCACAAAATACTATCAGGGTTGCCAGATCAGTCGAAAGCAAACCCTGCTCTTTGCAAAACAAGAATGCAGAGAACAAACAAAACCAAATGAAAACTCAAACCATGTCTGTTTATTTAGATATTAGGTGGTATTTCCTCATTAAACTGTCAGGGGTTCAGATCTTTACACCTCAAAGGTTGCCAGATTTTTCTCGAGTATAAGAATAGCATCTGGACCACCGCTTTAAACACAAAGACTCTGCTTTAAACCTGAAAAAACATCAGTGTCTGTGTAATATGTGTGGAATTTGATGTACCATAAAGTGAAAGACTATTTAAAAAGTAAAAATATGGTGATAATTAAATGAAAAAGTGCAGAGTGTTTAAATCAATTTAACTGGATTCTTGTATATCACCAATATATTACATATTACGGCATAACAGAGCGAGCTGTAATCATCATATTAATCACTGGTTTCATTTAACAAAATGGCTTCCACACTCATTATTCAGCAGCATATAGAATAGCATTTGATCCAGCACAGATTGTTATTTTACAGTTTTTTTTTATATCGTGCTCTAACAACAACTTAATGATGCCACAAGACACTAAATCAAGGTCATGAAATGGTCATTTTATCCATCAGACTTTCACTCCTCGAGATAAGCAACGTCTCTGAGTAAGATCTCCTCCGATGTTCTCCGTGTTCATAAAAACACCTCTTTAATAGTGTTGTCATGTGGTAGCTGTGTAACTCCGTGACTCCAACTTTATAATTCAGAAGCTTGACCTACACAGCAGCAGTGTCCGAGTGTGGGCGGAGCTTGGTATCGCTCACCTGGGCCTTCTGTTATAAGCTGTTTAATGTCGTCCTATTTGAAAATTAAAATCTGTGAGCAGAAATCAGGAAAACAGAAAATGTCATCAGTGTGAACCGGAGAAAAACTATCTGCGTAATAAAAAAACATCAAGCTAAAGTTCTTTTATTATTTTTTATTTATTTTATCCAGGTCATTAATTTATATCAGATGATGATTAGACTTCTCTCATCATATATTATCAATTACACTGTAGTTAAAAGAAGTCCTGGATGCCAGAAGCTCATAATTCACCACATGACAATGAGATTTAATGAGAGGAGGAAAATAATGAGGCTAATTTGTTGCTGCAGCTCCTTTGAACACTGATCCTGCGCTAACCAAGGTGGTGAGATTTGGGATCACATTACACTCCATCACTCTGAGCTATATAGTTTAATGCATCAATAAAACATTACACTCTTCTCATCAGAGCCGTGTTTTACTTAAATCATGTTTCTCTCTCAGCCTAATTGGGTTTTCAGGGCACACTGTGACTTTTCATCATCAGAATTCAGCCAGATTAATATTTAATGTGTATTATTTCAAGATATCTTTAATTCATAGCTCCTCTTATCACTTAGCATTTCTCTACAGGCTGTGTTCTTCAGCAGCATCTGAGCGGAGTTTAGCGAACTGTTCCTCTGAACTTCACATTAATATGATAAATTCTCCTCGTTGATAAACTCGAAGATTTAGCGCTCGGATTTGTTCACTTAAATAAAGACTTTTTTAAATGCACTGCCTTTATTTCAGAAGCAGTTTTTTTCATATGTACACATGAGAATAGGGAGAGTCACACCAAGAATATATTTATATTTTTTATCTTTGTTTTCAGGTGATGACATCACCCTTTGTTCCCCCCAGCAATGGCCTGTATTAAGTGTTGTATTCGTCTCTCAGTGAGGATTTAATACCGAAATTTCACACATCAGTATTCAGACTTTTTGGTTAAGTGAGTGGTACAAACGCAGGGTTACGCCTGATTCTGTGCATTTTCTTGTTTTTTGTTTTTTTTTTCAGTTTCAAGGTGAGTGTTTGTGTTTAAAGACAAGTCTAGACGATATTGAAAAAAACACTTCTACTGAAGAAATATCTGGCAACCTCTGAGGTGTGAACTACACAATCATCTGAATCATCAGCTGCGTAACCCGACTCTGAATACCAGGAACTTTCCTCACGTAACTACTGACGTAACTTTTGGACTACGGCTCTATATCATATACACAGCGCACTCGTTTATCTGCTGTGTTTGTGGCCACACCCCCAGTATATTATTTTATGTTTATAAAAGTTGTTTTTACATCTCACACAACACTTCCTCAGTAACTCACTCTTTATAAGAATTAAGTCTCTGTAAGAACACACACACACACACACACGCACACACTCCGCACTACACCGCTGAGCTCGAGTCCTGTTTTTAATAATTAATCAGGACTGATGGTGAAGCAGATGGAGAAAAGACAGTCTCTTTATTCACGTCTGCAGAAAGGCAAAGGGCAAAAGTGTAGCAGCTCATAAATCATCACTGATCGTTAATTTATGTTCCTAAAACCTGCGCTGAAAACAAACCGGGCTTTGTGCTCATCGAGCTCCAACAGATGCTGCTGTTTCTTTCATAAGACTAAAGGTATCGAACACAGATGATAAATTATACAGCTCGCACAAGATTTACAGCTCCAAGCAATCTTAAAAAAACTTTTCAATTCACTTTTTATTTGTTCAACGTTTTTAACAACAGACTTTTTCAGAAATCCCAACTAACTGTTCGAGCTACATAAGCTCTCCAGAAGTTCCACCAATCTCTGCTTCTTCCTTCTAAGTTATATTTCTCTTCATAACGTCTCTATAGATACTTAATGACAGTATATGACAGGAGAAGATAACCACGCTTATAACTTTTTCCTCCATTTTTGTGTCAGACAGTAAATGGGAACTAATAGCAGGTAGGAACTAATGTTGTGAGCAGGGAACTGAATAAATGTTGCACTGTAGGATTGGTTTGAGGAATCGTCCTTACAAAAGACGATCTTTTCTATTCATCACTTCGCAACATCATAGCTAAATTACAAGAGACTCACACTCTTGCTAATTTTCATGGAATTTAGAATATTTCATTTCAAAATGTCGCTGAAATCTCAGCTTTTGTGTTGAACGTGCGTAGAAAATCATGTGAATGCAGTGTTAGCGCGCACACACACACACACACACTAATTCTAATACGCTCTGTGATCAGTTGTTGAGATGTGAATTTATTTCTTAAGTAAATCTCAATAATTTGACAAAGTCTAGTAAAACAGGACCGTTGCTCTGGGTCATCTCATATAATCATTTATTATAATCATTATAATGATGAAGATGATGATTGTCACTGCTGCTGTATAAAATAAATCTAGATGTGATGAGTGTGTCTTATGTGAGATAAAACATTTGAAATGGAGCAGGTCATAGATTTTATTTCCAGCTCAGTCCACTTGTTCTCACATCCCCAGATGTTTTATTGCTGAACTGCACTTCTTTCTTTTCTCTGAACGGGAAAGTCATCAGTGTGGGTCCTGAAGGACAGACCATCCATAAATTACTCTTCTGCAGCTCTGTGCATGTGTGTCTGTGTCTGTCTGTGCATGAGTGTGAGACTCTTGCAATTTTCCGAACAGGATTTTCTTGGATTTTTCTAGGATTTACACTGACGGTTGTGAGTGTATTGTTGGAGCGTTTTACTCCGTGTGTGTGTGTGTGAGGAATTTAAAAGGTCAGTGTTGAGGTGGAAACACGAGTGTCGCTGTGTATGCTTCTAGTCGTTTACAGTAGAACATAGACTCAGTTCTGTTCTAAACGATGGCTTTGTCAAGATTTAAATAAAGGAAGAACATTTAAGTTGAGACAATTTATTATCCATCGGAATCACAGCACAAAATGTTTATAGATATCTTTCTCTCTCTCTCTCTCACACATACACACACACACCAATGCATGATGACGTAACATTATACTCTGTCATCTATAAATTTATGTACATGTAAATATCTCACGCTTACACCTACAGGCCAAATCAGCGATTATCATAAACCAGAATACTTATATCTTTAACATTAAAATGTCTCTCTGTGTGTCTCTGTCTGTCTCTCTGTAGGGGTGAGAGTTTATTGAGATGTTCTCAGTGTAAGAGTTCTCGGTACTGCAGTGTTCAGTGTCAGGTAAGAGCCGTAGTCTCACTCTGATTTACACTTATTTCCAACTATTCATTTTGGTCCTTTCATTCCTCTTTAAGAACATAATCTCTGATCAGAATGTGGATCTTATTAACTGGTAGTGATGACCATGAGATAGATAAAAGTCTTGAATTTGTCAGAAAAATGATGGAAGAAACCCAAACCTCATCTCCATGCAAGCCCCATAAGACCTTAAGGTATCCAAACTCATTCTTCATCCAAACCCCACCCGATCCAATCCTGAAACCCATCCAAACCTGGCCCCACCACATCTAAATCCCACCCATCACTTCCCCTGTTTTCTCAGTGTTCATCTCTTTCTCCTACAGAAAGAGGCATGGCCTGAACATAAAAGAGAATGTAAATGTCTTCAGCATGTGTACCCGCGAGTTCCCACTGACTCCGTCCGACTGACGGCCAGAATCATCTTCACACTGGTGAGCTTCATCACTAATCCCCCAGCTGCTCTTAGCACCACTACAGTATATTGTTCACAGGACAATATGAAAGTGTGTGTAACTCCAACAGTGTGTATTGTCTAGAGATGTGAAATTGTTGTGATGTAAATAATGATTTGAGGTTAATGATGATGTTTGCGCAGCTTAATGATCCTGCAGCAGACTCACAGGAGCTTTACTCTATAACTGAACACCAATCACGTATGTCGTTTCCTCTTTACAATCTTTTTTAACTTTACACTCTAATATACACTACTGACAAGTTTACGCTCTAATACACACCACAGACAACTTTACAGTCTAATATACACTACTGACAACTTTACAATCTAATATACATTACTGACAACTTTACACTCTAATATACACTACTGACAACTTTACAGTCTAATATACACTACTGACAACTTTACAATCTAATATACACTACTGACAACTTTACAGTCTAATATACACTACTGACAACTTTACAGTCTAATATACACTACTGACAACTTTACAATCTAATATACACTACTGACAACTTTACAGTCTAATATACACTACTGACAACTTTACAATCTAATATACACTACTGACAACTTTACAGTCTAATATACACTACTGACAACTTTACAGTCTAATATACACTGCTGACAACTTTACCGTCTAATATACACTACTGACAACTTTATAATCTAATATACACTACTGACAACTTTACAATCTAATATACACTACTGACAACTTTACAGTCTAATATACACTACTGACAACTTTACAATCTAATATACACTACTGACAACCTTACAGTCTAATATACACTACTGACAACCTTACACTCTAATATACACTTCTGACATCTTTACACTCTAATATACATTACTGACAACTTTACACTCTAATATACACTACTGAAAAATTTACACTCTAATATACACTACTGACAACATTACAATCTAATATACACTACTGACAACTTTACAGTCTAATATACACTACTGACAACTTTACAATCTAATATACATTACTGACAACTTTACACTCTAATATACACTACTGACATCTTTACACACTAATATACACTACTGACAACTTTACACTAATATACACTACTGAAAACTTTACACTCTAATATACACTACTGACAACTTTACAGTCTAATATACACTACTGAAAACTTTACACTCTAATATACACTACTGACAACTTTACAGTCTAATATACACTACTGAAAACTTTACACTCTAATATGCACTACTGACAACATTACAATCTAATATACACTACTGACAACTTTACAATCTAATATACACTACTGACAACTTTACAATCTAATATACACTACTGACAACTTTACAGTCTAATATACACTACTGACAACTTTACAATCTAATATACACTACTGACAACTTTACAGTCTAATATACACTGCTGACAACTTTACAATGTAATATACACTGCTGACAACTTTACAGTCTAATATACACTACTGACAACTTTATAATCTAATATACACTACTGACAACTTTACAGTCTAATATACACTACTGACAACTTTACAATCTAATATACACTACTGACAACTTTACAGTCTAATATACACTACTGACAACTTTACAATCTAATATACACTACTGACAACCTTACAGTCTAATATACACTACTGACAACTTTACAGTCTAATATACACTACTGACAACTTTACAGTCTAATATACACTACTGACAACTTTACAATCTAATATACACTACTGACAACTTTACAGTCTAATATACACTACTGACAACTTTACAATCTAATATACACTACTGACAACTTTACAGTCTAATATACACTGCTGACAACTTTACAGTCTAATATACACTGCTGACAACTTTACAGTCTAATATACACTACTGACAACTTTATAATCTAATATACACTACTGACAACTTTACAATCTAATATACACTACTGACAACTTTACAGTCTAATATACACTACTGACAACTTTACAATCTAATATACACTACTGACAACCTTACAGTCTAATATACACTACTGACAACCTTACACTCTAATATACACTTCTGACATCTTTACACTCTAATATACATTACTGACAACTTTACACTCTAATATACACTACTGAAAAATTTACACTCTAATATACACTACTGACAACATTACAATCTAATATACACTACTGACAACTTTACAGTCTAATATACACTACTGACAACTTTACAATCTAATATACATTACTGACAACTTTACACTCTAATATACACTACTGACATCTTTACACACTAATATACACTACTGACAACTTTACACTAATATACACTACTGAAAACTTTACACTCTAATATACACTACTGACAACTTTACAGTCTAATATACACTACTGAAAACTTTACACTCTAATATACACTACTGACAACTTTACAGTCTAATATACACTACTGAAAACTTTACACTCTAATATGCACTACTGACAACATTACAATCTAATATACACTACTGACAACATTACAATCTAATATACACTACTGACAACTTTACAATCTAATATACACTACTGACAACTTTACAGTCTAATATACACTACTGACAACTTTACAATCTAATATACACTACTGACAACTTTACAGTCTAATATACACTGCTGACAACTTTACAATGTAATATACACACTGACAACTTTACAGTCTAATATACACTACTGACAACTTTATAATCTAATATACACTACTGACAACTTTACAGTCTAATATACACTACACACTTACAATTCACTACCAACTTTACAGTCTAATATACACTACTGACAACTTTACAATCTAATATACACTACGACAACCTTACAGTCTAATATACACTATAATTTACACTCTAATTACACTCTGCATCTTTACACTCTAATATACATTACTGACAACTTTACACTCTAATATACACTACTAAAAATTTACACTCTAATATACACTACTGACAACATTACAATCTAATATACACTACTGACAACTTTACAGTCTAATATACACTACTGACAACTTTACAGTCTAATATACACTACTGAAAACTTTACACTCTAATATGCACTACTGACAACATTACAATCTAATATACACTACTGACAACATTACAATCTAATATACATTACTGACAACCTTACAATCTAAAATACACTACTGACATCTTTACACTCTGATATACACTACTGACAACTTTACACTATTATGTACACTACTGGCAACTTTACAATCTAATGTACACTACTGGCACGCATGCACAGATCTGGAGGAGATGAGTGAGGAGAAGAGAGAAGGTCTGGTTCAGCTCTGCTCCATGTTAAAGGTCTATTTGGACTCTGATGTTTCTCAGCTGCCAAGTGGTCTGGATCCCATGAGTCTTTTCGCAAGGGTCAGTCTGCTCTTCTGTTTCTCCTTTCTCTTCTTGTACATCAGAAGCTCTCATCAGAATTCACACACAATGTTGGACTTGTTTGAGTTTAGCAGGTTTTAAACGAAACACATTTCATGTGTAACATAGTGCCATTAAACAGGTTCAATTTTGGTGCAACGATAACAATTTAGTGAGTTTAAAGTAAAGCTGCTGATTGGTTAGCTACTGTAATGCCCATTATGACATCATCGAGTAATAAACAACATCACATTATTTAAAAAAATATTTAATAATGATAATATACAGTATTATATAAAAATGATCATTTTCACACTGACAGTCTGAACACTCGAACCAAACTCTCCAGTTTTTCCTCTGTAATACTGAGACTTTATGACCATGTGGATCAAGTTTGCAATCTGTGTTGTGTGTGTGTGTGTGTTTCAGGGTTGTTACTGTAAGTGCCCTCAGCACACAATACAATTTTTTTGTCTTTGGCAATTGTCTTTTCCTGGATGTGTGGGTGTGTGTGCGTCTGTGTGTGTGTGTGTTGGAGTTTATTTACAGATGTTTCAGCGTGACGTTTTTTAGCTTGTTTTCCCTCAGGTTTATTTTTTTAACTTTAATTTGCTTGTGTATTGAACCCTCTCACTGCTCTGTAATTACACACACACACACACACACACACACACACAAGCGTGTGTTATGACTGAGTACAAAAGCCACATGTGGCTCTGCACAAACCAGTACAACAAGACTGTGTGTGTGTGTGTGTGTGTGTGTGTGTTTTCAGTGGCTGTTTAACATTAGAGAGCTACATTTCAGATTTCAGTACAATTCCAGTTTTGTGTAATACAAACACAGATGTATGTGTGTGTATGTGTGGTTGTGTGTGTATGTTTGTGTGTGTTTGTGTGTTTGGCCCCATTATGTTACACTGATTTTACTTTCATCATTTGATTGCTGTCATAACTTTCAGAACAGCGCAGTGTGTGTGTGTGTGTGTGTGTATGTGTGTGTGTGTGTGTGTTATACTCTTTGAACAAAGTTGGAATAAAATATTCTCCTCATCTCGTGTCTCTGATCAGTTCAGATTTTATTTCCTCCTGACATGATGTCAAACTCGGGTTCTGTGTACAGGGTTCTCTGTGGATCTGTGCTTGTTTGTGTTTGTGTACATGTTGTTGTTGTTGTTCTTCTTCTTCTGTAAAAGTTTTATCTGTGGGACTGTGAGTGAAAATAGGTTAAAATATTTACATTAAACAAACAGAAACACTAAGCTGTAAACGGTCTTCTGTAAAGGCCCAATGTAATGGTGGTGTTATTGTGATGTCATTTCCTGTTCACATTGATCAGCCTGAATCCAGCAGTCAGCACTAGGGCTGAGATTTTAAGTCACACATGGGCTGATATACTACATCCACCATGTTGGCATTGTTATTTGACCTTCGACCTCATTATAACATTAACATTTTAAAGGGACCACCGGATTAAAACAACCACACTAACGGCAAAATCCGCATCAGGAAAGTGAACTGAATTAGTAATGTAATGTGGGCGGGGTTAACAGGCTGAGGTAAATACGCTTGGCTGGCTAAGGCGTGATGGAGATCACAAAAAAGGTTTTAAACGCTGTGAGAACTGTTTTCTTGTTTAAACCTTCAACAAGTTAACAATTTATTCAGGTATTGTTAAACAAGTCCTGCCTAACCAAGGTTTAATACTTAAATAGAGCCGAGACTGTCTTCCGCCATTTAATTTCTGTGCTCGTCCGCACCAGTCCTGTTCCATTGTGGGATTTTTGACTTGCGTTTTGTCCATCAGTTGCACACGGCAAACTCTCACCAGAAGCAGTACGCCATCCGGGTATTTCTCACCTACTGAGAATTCGGACATACGACCCTTCTGGAGTACTGCTTTTCTCCTGCTGTGTAGTAGGGTAGTGGGGTAATATGCCATTTCAGACGCTGCCATGGACTTGAAGGTTAGTCACATGTCAGTTTGGAATGAAGATCCGCTAACGATAGACCTGTGATTAAAAAACACCACTACGTTCTGCTCACATCATCAATCAGTAGATGAATACACACCAGCAGGGGGCAGTGTGACCTCTCATATTACTGTAATGCAGAAGTGTGTGTGTGTCATGCTACCAGTTAGCTACCAACAGTGCTACAGTAATATAAAGTGTTTGTTCATCAGTTATTAATATCCTGTAGAGCGTTATAACATCCCACAGTGTCTATTTATACGTCTTATTTATACATATTATTATTATTATTATTATTATTATTGATTACGTATTATTATTGATCCTCACACACACACACACACACACACAAAACCAGCTCTGTGCCCTAAAACACCATCCACAGCCCACACACTGTTACCATGGCAACCTCACAGTCTGTCCTCTCTCTCTCTCTCTCTCTCTCTCTCTCTGCATATTTTCAGTTCCTGACTTAATTCACAGTTTCACATTATTCAGTGTGTGCTGTCATGCCATCTGGTGTGTGTGGGGGGGGGGGGTGGGGCTTTGGGGGAGGGAAAAAACTTTGTGTTTTTGTGTGTGTGTGTGTGTGTGTGTGTGTTCTGTTGGTTCTGGGGCGGCGTCCCCCCCCCCCCCCCCCCCCCCCCCCCCCCCCCCCCCCCCCCCCACAGCAACCAGAAACACTTTTTTTCATTATGAGTTGTAAAGTAAAAATGTATTTTATTTAAATGGTGTTGATGTTCTCTCTAGTCCTTATAGAATCAGAAAAACACCAGAAGAGGGGTGTCCAGTCTTACTCCGAAAGGGCCGGTGCTGTGGCTGCAGGTTTTCATTCCAATCCAGTTGGAGCCATGCCCAATTCCACCTGTACATCAGTTGATCTTGGCTTTCAGTAGACTCCGGTGTGACTTCGGCTTGGTTGGAATGAAAACCTGCACCCACACTGGGCCTTTCTTTGTAAGATTGGACACCCCTCCTATAGAACCTTCTACAGAACTTAACTTGTTAAGGCTCCTCCCCAATTTCACATTTAGAACTCTAGGACTTATTAGAACCTGTTTTAAGGTTTAAGGTGACTCAAATGTTTGAAAACTAAAATTCTAGATGTTCCTTCAGCCATGTAAACACTCTGTTCCAGACTCTAGAACACTAGAACTTACTAGGATGTGGCCCATTTTATACCACAGTACATACACACACACACACACACACACTTATAAAATCTGCACACGTACACATGCCCCACAGCACTGCACTGTTTGTCATCCCATGTGTCCAATATCGCTTACATTGCCACGGCAACAGCAGAGTGTGTGTGCGTGTGTGTATGTGTTGTGTGTGTGTGTGTGTTAAATTATTACAGCACCACTGGACGTGTTTAGCATGTATTATTTATCCTCATATTTGTTATCAAGCTTTGTGATGAACAGAGTGGGAAATAGTTTTTTTTTTTTTAATTAGAGACAAATTAAATGATAATACACAAATAATATTTACATATTAATTAGTTATTTAATTAACTATATAAAATATTAAAATTAAATTATTGTGAAATAATATTTTTAATGGTTAATTAATAGTGTAGATGTAAACATCCTGAGAGTGAACACCGTTTGCTGTGGCCCGAATCCAAGAGCGATTGATCACCTGACTCTATTGAAACCCGGTGCGTTTGTGTTCATCTTAAATCATCACAAACACATGAACACAACACCACTCACCGACTACGATTTTAGTGTTTTTATTATTTTGGTGATATTATGCGCAGAAGTGAACCTCTTCTGTGTCCCACAGCGTTTCCCTGCCACTCATGGTACACATGTGTTAAGTACACGTGTGAAACAAATGACGTCATAATCAACTAAAACACCTGCACAGGTTACTTTACTTCCTGAACAAGCGCTGATCTCAGGTTATTACCTTGTACACGCTAACCCTTAACCCTGACCCCAACCCTTAACCCTAACCCTTAACCCTGACCCTAACCCTAACCCTTAACCCTAACCCTAACCCTGACCCCAACCCTTAACCCTAACCCTTAACCCTAACCCTGACCCCAACCCTTAACCCTAACCCTTAACCCTAACCCTGACCCCAACACCTTAACCTAACCCTGACCCCAACCCTTTAACCCTGACCCCAACCCTTAACCCTTAACCCTGACCCCAACCCTTAAACCTAACCCTGACCCCAACCCTTAACCCTAACCCTGACCCCAACCCTTAAACCCTGACCCCAACCCTTAAACCTAACCCTGACCCCAACCCTTAACCCTAACCCTGACCCCAACCCTTAAACCCTGACCCCAACCCTTAACCCTAACCCATAACCCAAAACACCAACCCATACCTTAACCCTAACCCCTAACCCTTCACTGCTCCACTTTTAGTAAGAATGTAAAGTGGACCAAATAGAGGTGTGTTCTGAAGAGTGTACACAGGGGTCAGGCTCTCTCTCTCACTTACACACACACACACACACACACACACAGAGCCCATCATGGTCTGTCCTTTTATTAATATACAACCATCTTAGAGACTCAAATTCTCACCTGATTGGTCAGCCATCACCGTTTCCATGGTGACAAAGAGAGAGAGCTATAATAAGGAACAGAAGGTCTTTTTGATGTAAAAGTGCACCAGTGTGATTTGATAATGATTCCTTCTTGGTTGTGTGTGTGTGTTTGTGTGTGAGATTAAATGATCAGTAATGAATGACTGAGCTCTAACAGAACAGGAAGTACACCATGATCAGAAAGAAAGATAAATGAAGGAAGAAGATTAAAATGGAAAAAGAATTTATAAAGAAAAGTGGAAAGTGAGAGTGTGTGTGATTATAGTGAGAGTGTGTGATTTATACTGAGAGTGTGTGTGATTATACTGAGAGTCTGTGTTATTATAGTGTGTGTGTGGGTGTGTGTGTGTGTTTATAGTGAGAGTGTGTGTGATTATAGTGAGTGTGTGTGTGTGTGTGATTATAGTGAGTGTGTGTGATTATAGTGAGTGTGTGTGATTATAGTGAATGTGTGTGATTAAAGTGAGTGTGTGTGATTATAGTGAGTGTGTGTGTGATTATAGTGAGAATGTGAGAGTGTGTGAGATTATAGTGAGTGTGTGAGATTATAGTGAGTGTGTGTGATTATAGTGAGTGTGTGTGATTATAGTGAGTGTGTGTGATTATAGTGAGTGTGTGAGATTATAGTGAGTGTGTGTGATTATAGTGAGTGTGTGTGATTATAGTGAGTGTGTGTGATTATAGTGAGAGTGTGAGTGTTTGTGTGATTATAGTGAGAGTGTGTGTTTATAGTGAGAGTGTGTGTGATTATAGTGAGTGTGTGTGTGATTATAGTGAGAGTGTGTGTGATTATAGTGAGTGTGTGTGTGATTATAGTGAGTGTGTGTGTGATTATAGTGAGAGTGTGAGAATGTGTGTGATTATAGTGAGTGTGTGTGTGATTATAGTGAGTGTGTGTGTGATTATAGTGAGAGTGTGAGAGTGTGTGTGATTATAGTGAGTGTGTGTGATTATAGTGAGTGTGTGATTATAGTGAGTGTGTGTGTGTGATTATAGTGAGTGTGTGTGATTATAGTGAGAATGTGAGAGTGTGTGAGATTATAGTGAGTGTGATTCAGAAAAGTAAATGAAGGAAGAAGATTAAATGAAAATTTATAAAGAAAAGTGGAATGAGTGTGTGTGATTATAGTGAGGTGTGTGATTTATACTGGAGTGTGTGATTATACTGAGAGTTGGTTATTATAGTGTGTGTGTGTGTGTGTGTGTGTGTGATTATAGTGAGAGTGTGTGTTTATAGTGAGAGTGTGTGTGATTATAGTGAGTGTGTGTGTGTGTGTGTGTGATTATAGTGAGTGTGTGTGATTATAGTGAGTGTGTGTGATTATAGTGAATGTGTGTGATTAAAGTGAGTGTGTGTGATTATAGTGAGTGTGTGTGTGATTATAGTGAGAATGTGAGAGTGTGTGAGATTATAGTGAGTGTGTGAGATTATAGTGAGTGTGTGTGATTATAGTGAGTGTGTGTGATTATAGTGAGTGTGTGATTATAGTGAGTGTGTGTGTTATTATAGTGAGGTGGTGTTTGTGTGATTATAGTGAGTGTGTGATTATAGTGAGAGTGTGTGTGATTATAGTGAAGTGTGTGTGATTATAGTTGAGTGTGTGTGATTATAGTGTGTGTGTGATTATAGTGAGTGTGTGTGATTATAGTGAGGTGTGAGGTTGTGTGATTATAGTGAGTGTGATTATAGTGAGTGTGTGATTATAGTAGAGTGTGAGAGTGTGATTATAGGGTGTGTGATTATAGTGAGTGTGTGTGATTATAGTTAGATGTGTGTGATTAAAGTGAGTGTGTGTGATTATATGTGTGTGTGTGATTATAGTGAGATGTGGAGTGTGTGAGATTATAGTGAGTGTGTGAGATTATAGTGAGTGTGTGTGATTATAGTGAGTGTGTGTGATTATAGTGAGTGTGTGTGATTATAGTGAGAGTGTGAGTGTTTGTGTGATTATAGTGAGAGTGTGTGTTTATAGTGAGAGTGTGTGTGATTATAGTGAGTGTGTGTGATTATAGTGAGTGTGTGTTGTATAGTGTGTGTGTGTGATTATAGTGAGTGTGTGTGTGATTATAATAGTGTGAGAGTGTGTGTGATTATAGTGAGTGTGTGATTATAGTGAGTGTGTGTGTGTGATTATAGTGAGTGTGTGATTATAGTGAGAGTGTGTGGTTATACTGAGCGTGTGTGATTATAGTGAGTGTGTGATTATAGTGAGAGTGTGTGATTATAGTGAGCGTGTGATTATAGTGAGAGTGTGTGGTTATAGTGAGCGTGTGTGATTATAGTGAGAGTGTGTGATTATAGTGAGAGTGTGTGATTATAGTGAGTGTGTGATTATAGTGAGAGTGTGTGGTTATACTGAGCGTGTGTGATTATAGTGAGAGTGTGTGATTATAGTGAGAGTGTGTGATTATACTGAGAGAGTGTGATTATAGTGAATGCGTGTTTTTATACTGAGAGTGTGTGATTATAATGAGCGTGTGATTATAGTGAGCATGTGTGATTATAGTGAGAGTGTGTGATTATACTGAGAGTGTGTGTGATTATATTGAGTGTGTGTGTGTGTGTGTGATTATAGTGTGTGTGGTTATACTGCGTGTGGGTTAGGACTGTAATGTGTACATGCTTCCACTGCTGATTGGTTAGTTGTAGTGCTGTAAGACTCGTTATGACATCATGCAGCACTGCGTCAGAGTCGTTCACACTTTCATACTGAAATTCTCTACAAACAACACTCTGTACCACACACACACACACACACACACACAGACCCACTCAGCAGTGTTGCAGTGCTCATTTTCTAAAATTAGTGTAAAATCAGCACTTCCTGTTTCCCTAGGACAGGAAACATCTCTCGCTTTATCGATCCTATTTCTGTGTGTGCATGTGTGTTTGTGTGTGTGTGTAATGCTGCTACTCTGCACACTCTGTCCTTTAATCAGTTCCTCATTGATCTGCTTCCTAAATGACTTCATTACCTGAGGGTGGAATTGATCCACATCTGGCTCGAATACGTCTCAAATCCCTAAACCATCCCCTAGTAACAAGAGAACATTAACAAACACCAAAACACACTAGCACATGTTTACACACACTGGAACACGTTTACACACACTGGAACACATTTACACACACTGGAACACGTTTACACACACTAGCACACGTTTACACACACTGGAACACGTTTACACACACTGGAACACGTTTACACACACTGGAACACGTTTACACACACTGGAACACGTTTACATACACTGGAACACGTTTACATACACTGGAACACGTTTACACACACTGGAACACGTTTACACACACTGGCACACGTTTACATACACTGGCACACGTTTACACATACTGGAACACGTTTACACACACTGGAACACGTTTACATACACTGGCACACGTTTAAACACACTGGCACACGTTTACACACACTGGAACATGTTTACACACACTGGAACATGTTTACACACACTGGCACACGTTTACAATACATGGAACACGTTTACATACATAGCACACGTTTACATACACTGGAGCGCACGTTTACACACACTAGCCACACGGTTTACACACACTAGAACACACGTTTACATACACTGGACACGTTTACATACACTGGCACACGTTTACACACACTAGCACACGTTTACACACACTAGCACACGTTTACACACACTGGCACACGTTTACACACACTGGCACACGTTTACATACACTGGCACACGTTTACACACACTAGCACAGGTTTACACACACTAGCACACGTTTACACACACTGGCACACGTTTACACACACTGGAACACGTTTACACACACTGGAACACGTTTACATACACTGGCAAACGTTTACACACACTGGCACACGTTTACATACACTGGAACACGTTTACATACACTGGCAAACGTTTACATAAACTACTACACATTTACACACACTGGCACACATTTACACACACTACTCATGTTGCTCACTAACAACATTAGCAGTGCAGTTCACTGAGAATTTTTTTAACACAGGAGTCTGATTCATCCAGTGAGAACCATGTGTACTATGTAGTGCACTCACACTGCACATGCACATGCGCAAACACACACACACATACACACAGAAGTGTTTAAATCCTGCTCGAGCAGCCACTGTGTATAAAATAGCTCTGACCCGAGAGGTCACACCGAGACGAGAGACGAGAGGGTCGATAGTGTAGAGAACCGAGAACACACAGCCATGACAACCTTTCTGTCTCACTGTCTGTCTATCTGTGTCTCTCTCTCTCTCTCTCTCTCTCTCTCTCTCTCTCTGTGTGTCTCTCTCTCTCTCTGTCCGTCTGTTCCCCAAATTTCCCATACACTTACCTTACACTGCTACCATGTATCACACACTTATCCACATACAAGTTATCTTCACATGCTGTGTGTGTGAGTGAAATACAAGCTACCTTCAAATGCTGTGGGTGTGTTTTATCACCACACTCCACATTATTCCATCTGATCTAGAAATGTCCATCTCTGTGTCCTAAATCTCTCCTTGTTCATTAAACTGCTCTTGTGCTGTTCCGTACAGAACCCGTCTCTCTGCACCTCGCTCAAGTCTCCATGAGCACTATGTAGTGCACTGTTCTACAGGACCTTAGATCGTTACAGATGTTCCTTCTGACCTTGAGGGTTCTAGCATGTGGAGTTTATTATGTAGAACTGTTACTTATAATCATTCTAGAACCACAGTGAAATCAAAAGACCAAAACTCGCACATAACTCCGTTCACACGGTCTCATCTCATTCAGAAATAATTCAGTTTAATGATGAATTATAATTCAGTCGTTATTCTAATGATCTGTATTAAATTAGTGATTAATGGATGTTTAGGTATTTAATCACTTAATTACTGAATTAATTTCTTAATTGCCTTCACTGCATAGTGCACTCATCTTCACTAAATAGTGCGCTCACCTTCACTACAGGATGCGCTCACCTTCACTAGAGGATGCACTCATCTTCACTACAGGATGCACTCATCTTCACTACATAGTGCACTCACCTTCACTACATAGTGCACTCACCTTCACTACATGGTGCGCTCACCTTCACTACAGGATGCGCTCACCTTCACTACATAGAGGATGCGCTCACCTTCACTACAGGATGCGCTCACCTTCACTAGAGGATGCGTTCACCTTCACTACATAGTGCACTCATCTTCACTACAGGATGCGCTCACCTTCACTACATAGTGCACTCATCTTCACTACAGGATGCGCTCACCTTCACTACATAGTGCACTCATCTTCACTACAGGATGCGCTCACCTTCACTACATAGTGCACTCATCTTCACTACAGGATGCGCTCACCTTCACTACATAGTGCACTCATCTTCACTACAGGATGCGCTCACCTTCACTACATAGTGCACTCATCTTCACTAGAGGATGCGCTCACCTTCACTACATAGTGCACTCATCTTCACTACAGGATGCACTCACCTTCACTACATAGTGCACTCATCTTCACTACAGGATGCACTCACCTTCACTACATAGTGCACTCATCTTCACTACAGGATGCGCTCACCTTCACTATATAGTGCACTCATCTTCACTACAGGATGCGCTCACCTTCACTATATAGTGCACTCATCTTCACTACATAGTGCACTCACCTTCACTACATGGTGCGCTCACCTTCACTACAGGATGCGCTCACCTTCACTACATAGTGCACTCACCTTCACTACATGGTGCGCTCACCTTCACTACATAGTGCGCTCACCTTCACTACATGGTGCGCTCACCTTCACTACATGGTGCACTTACCTGGCATTAAGTGTCCTGGGTGATGGGATCTCAGGTGTTCAGTTGAGACGCAGTGATGTTCACACTACAGGTGTGATGCGTCCCAGACCTTCTCAGACTGCGGTGAGTGTGATCAGATCATAATTCAAGTGTGAGAGACACTGGAGCTCGTCCACACCTGTACATAGTGCTGACCACCTGAGGAGTTAACAGGGCGTGTGGTTTGGGACACGTCCACAGTGGATTGATGGTATTTATGTGATGAAACTGAACCAATCCAGCGCACATGTTTTTGTGTTCCTCGTCCTTGATGCATAGCATCATGGGAGAGAGAGAGAGAGAGCGCGCGAGATGCATTCCTGATGCGGTCATGTATTAGCAAGCAGTGTGTCTTTAACATTGAAGTTTAAGTCTCTTTCTCGCGCTCTCTCTCTCTCTCTCTCTCGCTCTCTCTCTCTCTTACACACACACACAGCAGAATGCTAAATGAGTCAGGAGAGAAACTGACAGTGTGACCTTGGAGTTGTGTCTCTCTGACACTCTCTGTGTTTGTGTGTGTGTGTGTGTGTGTGTGTGTCCTCGTTTTCCGCGCTGCTGTGTAGAAATGGAAACGAGATGAACAGGAACCTCTTGGGACGGTTTGTTCCGCTTTAGTGAAGCAGCATGAAGACAAATAACATCACGCACTCGCACCTTACACTCCAACAGAGGCATGAAAATGCTAATTCACACACTGCGTCACCTCTGCACCGCAAAAGAGCTGTGTGTTACAGACCGACTCGGCCACATTCCAAATCGCACCGCTGCAGTTTGGCCAAGGAAACAGTGACATCATAAATGAGGCGGTGTAGGGGGTGGAGGGTTGGGGGCAGTGGAGGCAGTGCAGATATAAGCACCATGAAACACCGAGTTTAAAGATGAATGTTTTACTGTTGTATTACACACACACACATACAATGTGTACACACACCCACACACACTCAGGAGAGAAATGTAGGACCGAAACGATTTACCTAAATCACTGGATCTTTATTAATGACACATTTTACTTGTGAATGATTTATGAATAGTTTTTTTCCCCAGTGCTAAAAAAAGGTTCCGCGCTAACTATCAGAGGCTAATATATGCAGCGCTAATAACATTTTATACATCATTAGCAAAATATGCTGACATTTCCTCAGAAACATCTCCATCAGCCGACTGCCATTACAGTGAAAAGCCTCTGATCTCCTGCTCTACAACCAACCCTGAGATACACTGAGGAGAGCTAGCATAGCGCTGCTACTGACCTTAGCGTCAGGCTAGTGTTAGCCTGAGTGAGTCAGTGAGTGAGTGTATAAACTGTACAAACAGATAAAAAGTGTAACTCTGTTTGAACTCTGACCTTCATTTCACTTTCCTTGTCTTTAATCACAGCAGTGAAGTTTAATAAATTCATATTTAAATCAATTAATTCAGTTCTGTAATTATGAATTTATGAATTTCATTAGCGGTGTGTGTGTGTGTCTGTTCTCGTCCTCCTTCGACTCACCTTGTGGGGTTTAACGAGACATTTCTGCAGCTTCAGCAGAGCAGAGAACCGCGGTTCTGTTTCAGACGACGAGAACACCGGTACTCATTCATCACTCTGAGGTCAAAGGTCACATAAAACACTTCACTATAGATATTAATGTTCACGGTGTGTGTGTGTGAGCGAAAGAGAGAGGAAATGAAAAGAAACAGGAAAAAGAATGAGACTCAATTTGGTTCAGTCACAGTGTGTCTCTCTCTCTCTCTCTCTCTCTCTCACACACACACACACACACACACACACACACACACACACACATTTTCTATCAATCATCCACCACATCAGTGTTTCATCCAGAGGAATAACAACACAAACCTGCTGCTTAACACACACATACACACACACACACATACACACACCCTCCTTGATCTTGTGAAGCTCCTTGAAGGCGAGACTTTCAGGAAAAGCAATATTGCAGCCTAAGAGCATCAAAAAACCCAAAGAGACAACCTGGCCTTTAATCTCTCTCTCTTTCTCTCGCTCTCTCTCTCTCTCTCTCTCTCTCACACACACACACACACACACACACACCTGCCCCACACCACCACTGTGAATCTCATCTAGTTTGAAATGCTATCAGGGTGACAGCCATGCTCCATGTTCTAGTCCCTATCTATTCATCAACTCTGTGTGTGTGTGTGTGTGTGTGTGTGTGTGTGTGTGTGTGTGTGTGTGTGAGAGAGAGTAGACTCTCTTTACTGATTCCATTCTGTTAGTGAGCCAAATTGAGACTGATGACTCATTTGATTCAATTGATTCAGCTCCATTGATCACCTTATTATCTAAGAGGCTCCACCCACAACATGTATTTTATTTATTTATTTATTTATTTTTTACACTTTCCTGGCTACAACATTCAGGATGGTGAAGGCTGAACTCTGACTGAATCTCTTCGTCCTCATCTCTTCGTCCTCATCTCCTCCTCATGTCCTCATCTCCTCATGTCGGTGTGCTGGTTTCTGATGAATACTGTGACAACTTTTCAGAGGATTTGCTTTAAACACTCTTCTTCTTCTTCATTTTCTTCTTCTTAGACTTTTGGTCTTTTTATTGTTGTTCTGTTTTGCTTCTTGTCCTTTATTCTTCTTCTCCTGTGTCTCCTCATTTCCCCCTTATTCTTCTTCTTTATTTCCTTCTTTTCTTGTTTCTTATTTTTCTTTCCTTTGTTCTTCTTCTCATGTTTTTTCTTCTTCCCTTTTTTGTCTTGCTCATTGTCTTTTGCTTTTTGTTAATTTCATTGTTCTCTTTTTTCTTCCATGTTCCTCTTCTTCAGGTTATATCCTTCTAATTCTTGTCTTCTCCACTCTCTGTTCTTCATGAGGAACGACGCAGTAATAGAGAGATGACGATTCTCTCCCACTCTGTACACGTTATTTCTGACCTCGGACATCAGATGTGTGTGTATGTGTGTGCGTGTGACCTGTTTCTTTATTGAACATGGGAAAACCACACACTAGTGTAAAACACAGACGTGTTCACTACAATATCATACCACATCCATCAGCTCAAACACCATATCAGTAGTGTTCCCTGTGGAGACTTGAGCAGAACTGTCCATGAAACACACACACACACACACACACACACACACA
>CM022761.1:4508823-4533823 GCA_012411365.1 Ameiurus melas
GCTTTAATATCCACTTTAATATCTGTCACTTAGCAGGAAACGATTCACGTCAACAGCAGCATTCCTGAAGACTGAGATTTAAAGAAACGTATAATGAGTTTTTCATTTAAAAAATTCCTTTGTGACCTTTAGGTCAAAAACAAGGCAGAGAAAATCAGCGCACTTCTAAATCATTCTTTATTTACGTCCATCTCAGATTCTCATTCAGATTTTTTTTTTTCACAGGACAGAAACACACCGACGTCTTGCCACTTATCTCCACAAAACACATCATTTCCCGTCTAAATATGATCCTGAACGCTCATTTCAGATCAGGAACGTTTAATGTGATATGGAGTGGCATAAACGACTCAAGCAAAAAAACAAAACAAAAAAAAAACAGAGAGAGAGAATAAAGACAACATTTCTTACAGCATAAACACGACGTGTTTCCTTTTTATCTTTAAATGCAGAATTTCATGGTGATAAAATACATTTTTATGAATAAGCATGACAAAAAAATGATAAAGAACAAAATATAATATGTATATATTTCTATATGACGTACAGATTAAATGCATAGTATTTGGTGGAGCGAAAAAATAAATTATACACTACACACAGCTCTGAGATAAAAAATAAATAATATCCTTCATAAAAAAACGTGTGATGAAGAAATGTTTTTTTTTTCTTTGTTTCTTTTTGTTAATATACAAACATTTAGACTGACTTGAGCACCGAATAGAAACATTTTATTTTATTAAAGTTGAGTAATTGGCAGTACGATGGTGAGACCACACACACAGCGAGGATCTTCAGCATGCAGCAGATCACCAGCAGCTTTACAAAGATTTATTTCAATTAAATGAAAGTAAAATCATTAAGCACATTAACACAAGCAGAGTGATGAGCACTGAGAATCAATTAGACGAGAAAGATTTATAATTATTCATTCATTTAAATACTTGACACTTGAATGTTACACGTGTGTGATTCTGTATCAGGGACTTTCATCTAATAACCCCTACCCCTACCCCTAAACCTCTACCCCTAACCCCTATCCTCTAAACTTCTACCCCTAAACCTCTACACCTAACCCCTACCCCTAAACTTCTACCCCTAACCCCTATCCCCTAAACCCTAACCCCTAAACCTCTACCCTTAAACCCTATCCCCTAAACATCTACCCCTAACCCCTACCCCTAAACCTCTACCCCTAACCCCTACCCCTAAACCTCTACCCCTAAACTTCTACCCCTAACCCCTACCCCTAAACCTCTACCCCTAAACCCTATCCCCTAAACCTCTACTCCTAAACCCTATCCCCTAAATCCCCCTAAACCTCTACCCCTATCCCCTAAACTTCTACCCCTGACCCCTTACCCTTAACACCTATCCATTAAACCTCTACCACTAACCCCTTACCCTTAACACCTATCACCTAAACCTCTACCACTAACCCCTTACCCTTAACACCTATCCCTTAAAGCTCGACCCCTAACCCCAGTATGCGGTGTGCTGTATATTGCACTATATTGATAATCGATGATCAGTTCCCAGCCTCACTGCTTTATTTTATGTTAAAGTCCTTTTTTAAAAAATCTTCTTTTATTTTGTATTTTTTTTAAAACAGTAAAACTGTTTAAACAATACCATAAAAACTCATTAATACTGTAGACTTTTATTCTTTGACTGATTTTTTTTATTCCTAAAATGCAGTTAAATATGGTTCGAGTCTGTGTGGTCTCTTTAAGTGAAAAATCTAAAAAATAATAATAATAAAAAACACACGTAACAAGTTGCATTTACGAATACGTTAAGTACAAATAACCCGACGGATAAAACACCGAATTAAACAAGCTCTTTTTGTTCTGTTTTCTCTTTAGTTTTTTTGTTTACTTTTGTTTAAGCGAGCACCGTCTGTACACAAATCATCATGATAATAAATTTATTCTCAAGGCACTTTGTTCTTTTTTAATCTTCTTTGTTCTGTTTTTTTTTTCTTTTTTCCTTCATTTCTGCCTCTCAATCAGGCCTCGTTCTAATAAAACAAGCAAGCAAACTATTTACAACCACTTTTATCCCCTAACTGCGCGTCCTGTTTCTATCCAACACTAAACTTTTGGTAAAATATCTTTTAACATGTGAGAAAAGCAGAAAGTCTGCACATGTGAATGTGGAATTCATGTCATGTGGGAGATTTGGGAATGATCTTGTTGTTCCAGATCCAAAATTCCCAAAAGATTCCCATTTGAAAGTTTATGAGCTTGTTTTTCCTCAGTGATAATTAAAGATTTTAAAAAATCTATTGTTTGAGAACTTCATAACTTTGCTAGCTAATGAGCTAGCTAGTGTTTGGGATACAGCGCAGGTCATGTGACACAGCTGCTTATTAAATAATAACGTTAACATTGTCTGTGGAATGAAAGTGTGTTAAAGTCTCTGGTTCGTTTCTCTTCTCTCAGATGTCCAACTTTACATTCAAACCAATTCACTTTTAAAACTTGAATTTCTTGTCTGTTGATTTATTACCTGTTTCTGATAAACCTTTGTTATTATTACAGACACACACTCTAAAGCTACTGCACTTCCTGTTTTCCTGCACAGTTACCGTCGGCGACACGTGATATCAAAACACGTGACCATCATCAGGTGAGCTTTACAGAAATTAACTCGATTCTCCAGCCGCTGTGTGACGAACTCCAGCGCCTCCAAATACTCCAGAGAGTCGACCTCGAACACCGGCTCCACATCGACTGAGGGACACACACACACCGTCATCATCACTTCTCAGTATGTTCTTTCTTCCTGTCTGTATTTATATCTTTTTTTATTTTTTTATTTTTATTTATTTAATTTGTGTTTAATCCACATCAAAGTACTATTAATATCCATTCATCTTCTACCGCTTACTCCTTTTCAGGGTCACGGGGAACCTGGAGACTATCCCAGGGAGCATCGGGGACAAGGCAGGGTACACCCTGGACAGGGTGCCAGTCCATCACATACACACTCACACCCATTCATACACTACGGACACTTTAGACAAGCCAATCAGCCTACCATGCATGTCTCTAGACTGGGGGAGAAAACTGGAGTACCCGGAGGAAACCCCCGCAGTACGGAGAGAACATATAAACTCCGCACACACATGGCCCTGGCGGGAATCAAAACCTGGACCCGTGAGGCAAACGTGCTAACTGCTAAGCCACCGTGCGCACACTATTATTATTATTATTATTAATAATAATATCATCATCATTATTGATACTATTATTATTATTAATATTAATATTTATTATTATTGTGATTTTTTTATGAATGAAGTGACTCACACTCAGAGGTCCACTTCTCGGGCTCGAGCATTAGGTGTTGTTTGGTTTGTTCCAGTTCCTTCTTCAGCCAGTCGTATTTTGTTCGTATCTCTGAGATCCTCTGCTGTCGGTGCTCCAAAATCTTTAGCTTAGCGCTGAAATACACCACGCCCTAGAACCAGGAAAAGAACTCGTCACATCCCTGCAGTGAACCAGGGCTCAGCCCCAAATCACCCCATGTAGTGCACCTACACTGATAGTGGCAAACATCACATGACAAACAGGAAGTGGTAATTATAAAGAGGAAATGTAAATAAAACATAAAAAATGATAAAGGTCATGTGACCTTACTGCCGGCGCCCCGCCTCCGTTGCAGACGCTCCACGTCGTCGATCTCATAAACTTTAATTTCGAAGGGTTCGGCTACGCCCCTCTGAGGGGGACGGAGAGGACCGTCAACCCAGCGCACTCCGGGGCTCAGGATTGGCTTCCTTACTGGAGAAGTGGGGTCAAGGGTCAAATTTGGAATGAGGCGTCTCCGCTGGGTGCCTAAGAGTGAAAAGCAAATCAAAATCAATGCCAATGTCCTTAGCACACATGCTAATTATGTTCATTTGAGCCCTACTGAAAATGACTCTCATATGGCATATAGTGCACTACATAGGATGTACACATTTAGGGAAAAACATGGGAAATATATTTCACTTGATTTGACTGCCTTATTAGAAAGAGACCCAAACTCCATAGAGTCTGAACACTATGGAGTGCACAATAGGGACTTATGTGGGATTAAGCTGTAGATAAGCTGCATGCAGTGCCCTATGTAGTGCACTAGTGTGAGCCATTCAGCTTTCCATCCATTAGTATTAATGCCCTTCAGTGGAAATGGATTAATGGACTCTGCACCCCATCTAGTGCACAACAGGGAGACATTTGGCATTCAGCCTCATTGTGTGTTGATGCATGCCAACATGCCCTAATTTTAAGATTCTCTCTAGCTTTATTGGATCATTAAAACTCAATTTGGAACACAGCCTACACCAGTAGCGATATGGGTGATTGTGTGATCCGCTCTCTCCATGGCTTGGCTTTAGATCATTGGCCTGTATTCCTGATCACTCGAGCATTTAGAACATGATTATAAATCTGCTTCTCTCCTCACTCAGTGCCGTTACTCATCCTGTAGTGTGCACTTCAGCAGTGCAGTCCCCTTGTTCTTTTAAAATTTTACAGCAATGTGATTGTAATGCTTGTTTTACTATTTTACCATTCAGCCATTTTTTAATCAGCAGATCTATTCCCAGTTCGTTCCGCTGAGTGCTTAATGACATGCATATCACCTTTATAACATAAATATAATGTATAGTTTGAACTCAAACATACACTTTATAGTGTAGTTCCAGGTTTAGCTCAGCACACACAGGATTAAATTCCCAGGCAGAAAAGAAAACTCATCACAGAGAAATGCAGGAGAATGTTTTTGCCCTGAGGCAAAGTGGAGGAGGAGTGGGGCACTAAATAACAAGCGACCACCCACAATCCTATCTGACAACTGAAAGTCTGTTTATGTTGAGATCGCTATCATAAACACTCAGAGAGGAGTGTGTGGGTGGCAGTTAGAGAACCTGCGGGTTCTGTTTAAACTCCATTTATATACATTTTGGGAATTTTAACTCAGAGATATTAAATAAGACAGAAACTGCATCATGGACCTAATGCTCACTGGCCATATAGGGATGTGTTCGAGTGTGTGTGTGTGTGTGTGTGTGTGAGGGACTTTGTGTATTACCCAGAATGCTCTATGAGCAATGAGTGTGTGTATTAACTATAATGCACTATATTATTTAAAGTTAAACCTTGTTATCTATACCACAGAGCTGGAGGTCACATGAGTTCAGGGTGTCTAGTCTGTCAGGATTTAATGCTAATCGCTTGACTGTATGAGTATCGTGACTAGAAGAAGCTCTACTTAGAGGTTGTGTCCTTCTTACCTGTGTTGTTCCTTTTCTTTGAGTTTTTCAGACTCCTCCGTCCACTAACTGAGCTGCTGTTATCACTCGTAGAGTCCTGAGCAGAAGACGCACTCCCAGTGGCCTCGCTGTCACGTATCATGCTCTCGTAGCCACTGCTGCCTCCACTGTGGTAGAAGAGGGCAGTTTTCCCCATGGCCGGAGGGAGCTCTCCACTCAGAACGCTGCTGTTGTCACTAGCGTGGCCGCTGCTGCAGCGATGTGGCCTCCGTGGAGCAGTAATTTTACTGTATGGGGACGGTAAAGTATGGACCACTGGTCTTTCCTCACCCTGGACTGGTCCTCCTTTTTCCTCGGTATTGCATGCACCTCGTTCGTGAGCAGCCTGGCCAGCACTGCCCTGCAGAATTTCTGAGATTCGTCCATTTACAGCTCTAAGAGGCAGCTTTGAGGCAAGCGCTGATCCCTTATTACGGCTCAGCGATTGCGTTGACCAGGAATTTGGGTTTGGGTTCTTTCCATTAGGGGGCAGGCTTGAACTTCTGTTTACTGACTGTGGAAGAGATTTGGTTGAGAAGCTCAGAGTCTTGGTGCTAGAAGTGGAAAGGCTTCGAGACTTAGGGCTGGCCATGAGGAGTTTGGTAACAGCTGAGATTTTGGATTGGCTTGATTTGGGTGACTGTGTTACATTGGGGTTGCAGTTCGGTCCATTGGTCGGAGAAGAGACGGAGTTCCGCGTGAAGCTTCTGCCAACTCGGGGCATGGTGCTATCTCTCGCTACAGCTGCTTTAGATCCAACAAGCATCAGGCTCTCCCCTCTCTCTAGAGAATGACAATCATAATGGGCACCATGGGATCTTCCCAGAGAATTGGTTCTATTTGCTAACAGCTCGAGTTTGGCACTGAAGAGCCTGCTACTCTCAAAATGTTGTCCTGTTTGTTTACTATTTATACCCAGATCCTCTGGGGTGCTGCCCAAGAAAGATAAGTGCAGGTTTGGACCCTGGTTACTTGTCGAATTATGCTGAGGACTGGCTCTGTTTCTCTGGTCAAGACTCGACTTCCTCACAGGTGGTAAGGGAGGGATTCCTTTTGGACGCATGAAGAAACCTTGCCTACCAGATGATCCTCTCCGCTCCAGTGTGGCTCGAGGACTGCAGGGAGTGGATGTAGTAACTCCAAGGGTTTTATATTCTCCACTTGTGTATCGATAGGAAGAGTCATCAAGGTCATCCTGCTTGTTCAGACGATGCCATGCCCTAGGAAGGCTGCCGGTCCTGAGGATGTTAGCTGAAAACACAGGAGTGATGCTTTCTGAAGCATTTAGAACCATTTCACAACCATCCACGACCCTTCTGAAGGAATCAGGAGAACCTGCTGCTTCACAACTGCTTGAACTGTTTCTGTCAAACAAACTTTTGCTCTTTATAAAATCAGATGTTCCTTTCTCTAGCTGTACCTCACAGACAGGTTCCTCGGGTTTGGAGGAATCCCTTTTCATCCAGGGATCATCAAAGATGATCTCCCTCGAAAGAGGAACTGGTGGAGATCTTGGTGCTTTGACTGAAAGGAGTTTGGTTGGTGGATCAGGATTAATTGGCTTTACACAAGGCTGAGCTGTTATGTTTGTTTTGTTAGGTGAAAAGCTATTCAAGGTGCATAATGACTGAACATTGGAAATGGTGACTGTTGTTTTTCCAATGGTTGGAGACATTTTGGTAGATGTTTCAGCTGCACAGAAAACATTTCCATTCTCCTTGTTCTGTTCTGTGAGCACTTCATTTTCCCCTTCCTCATTAATTTCCAGAAGCTGAACCTCAGCTAGTCCCTCACCCTGCCCAAAGCATTGCTGCGTAACAACGCTACGGCAATCCTGCTCGCCACCACTTCCTGTGCTCATTTCAGTCAGCCAAGAACTGTTAGAGGACCAACGGCTCATAATGACATTTCCATCAACCTTGCTGAGAGGCAGGAATTTAGCAATGTTGGTTTCTGAGATGGTGGCAGTGGTAGTGGAGGCTACGTTGCTGTAGGACTCCAGACCTTCACTCATACTGCTGATGATGCTGATGGGCCGTGAACCTGATGCAAGAGCCTGAACTGAACAGTCGCTGTTGAAGCTGATAATACTGGTAGGCCTGCCATCCTCCATGATCCCATTCACTGTTAGCTCCTCAACAAGAGTAAAGACCAACTCATCCTCACCCTGCGGTTCCACACACTGCTGCAAGGTGACCGTGGTGCTGTTCTTATTATCCAGAGGTAGTTGAGGAACATCGTCACACAGTGTGTCCACTGATCCCAAACTGTTGGAGGAAGAAGATCGCTTCAGCACCTGAGGACCCATCCCAACAGGAGATGTTCTGAATTCAGCCTGAAGCAACGACTCAGTGGAGGACTTTCCTGAATCTTTGTACAGGTTTTGTGAGGATTGTGGAGGGGTGCTAGGCATTACTCCTTTCTGAGTGTACACTTTGCAGCGCTGAGAAGGTGATGAAGGAGGTTTGTATTCTGATGTTTTTGTCAAGCTAGCGATACCCAGTCGGGGGGAACCCATGGGACGAGGCTTGCCATCACTGCTGCTTCCTCCACTAATCGACTCCCTGCTGTTATGAAGACTGGAACTGTTGGCCCTTTGAAGAGACGTGAGCTGTCCGACACCACTCCCTCCTGTTACACTCCGACTGGTAGAAAGAACACAATTTATTGTAGACTTTGTCAGACTTTCTATAATGGACTGTGCAATCTCTGCTTCCTCCACCACTTCCCGGATCTCCTCCAGTTGCTGATCATTAGAGATCCTCTGGGGAGAACTTGTGGTGGGGTGAGATTGAAGAGGCTCCATTTTCTTAAGTCTGCTGGCTGGAACTTCTTCAAAAGGAAACGTGTTTACCTCCTCGCTGCCGTCAATGCACCCCAGCCGCTCCTGCAGCTCTGCAAATGTGTTGCATTTGAGACAGTCCTTTTCCTGCTTGCTAGAATCTGCAGTTTCTTCAAGTACAGGAGGAAGTGTCTGTGGATGAAGGGTCTGAATCGACTGGACAGTTTGTGGAGGCTGGATTAGAGAATCGCCTAACTGAGACGGCTGTGCTAGCTTGCCTTGGTCACCCTTAGTCTTATTTATAGATGGGATGATGGGTACAAACTCGGGGGGACCTTCGTTGTCTGTGAGCTCTCTGTCCGAAAGTGCTGAACCATTTGGACCGACATAGATTACGGTATCGCAGGACTGCTCGCTGCTGGAATAGTCATCTGGGTCACTGGAAATGTGAAGCAGTGGTATTTCGGAGTCTCCAACGTTCCTGGAGTGTATGTTTCGGAGCTGAGTCGGACGTCTCATTCTTCCTTCCTCACATGAGCTTTCTCCACCAGAGGAACTAGATGTGTACTGCTGCAAGAGACACAGCTGGAAATTACATTTGGATTTCTTGTTAACATACAAAGCTACAAAAGTAAACGACTTCCTGATTCCATGATATTGCTTAATTCTGAATCGTTGTAATTTAGAAATCAAACTCCAGTCATGGGCATCTCCTTAGATATTATAACAACTCAGTTATAACATAAAATATATATTTTCTGTCTATCTCATTGTGATCAATATAAACAATACCTAAATAATTTATTAAAATAATACAGACAATAAAATACTAAAAGCCCTAAAGGATCTTGCTGAAATAAAGGACATTGGACAGCCAATAAAATGAGCTTTATGATCAGCAGTAATGTTGGTCATTTTGTCCCTAACAGAATATAAAGATGTGTCTCATACCATGCTCACTTTAGTCTTCTTCTTCTTCATCCTCAGCACTCGAGAAGCGATCTGTAGTGTAGAGAGGGTTTCTGAGAAGTGGCTGGGAGAGGAGGAGATGTGTGCGATCATGGTGGTGCGACAGTTCATGTTTCCCAGCGACTCTCGCAACAGCATCGTTAACTTACTGTCCCTGTGAAGCACAAAATAACCACAAATTTTTTCATCACCAAAGATGACAGATTGAGAAAAAAGCCAAAGAATCTACTGAAATTCTCTCACATGGGACTGAACCCGAATCACTTCAGACTTACTACAGAAAGGTGAAGAAGAAGGAGAAGAAGAAGAGTGTTGCACAAATAATAAGCTCTGATTATTATTTATAATTGCTCATTTTTTCCCTGTGTGAGATCTAGAAATATAATTGCATTATTGAGAGCCGTGTCACTCTGACTCACCGTCTATATTCCATTATTTTGTTTTTCAGCTGTGACATTTAATCCCAGTGTTTACACGACTGCATACAGATTACAGCAATGAGCATTTAACTCTCATTAAATCACGCTAAGATCTTTGACATTTCTGTGCATTTCTAATTTATTTATCCCAAAGTTTTATTCATTTAAAATCTCCCTGAACCTTAATTACATCTCTCCTCATCTCATCTCTGTAGAGCGCTGAATTCAGGGCTTCAAACCCACGCACTGGTTCTGCAATGTGAATTAAATTACCATAAAAAAATCACACGTGCCTTGGAGGAGGAAAACACAATCTGTACGCTGTCGGCCTTGGAGCTGCGAGCGTTTAACCTGAGAGAGCAGCGAGCAGCGGAGACGAGACGGGACAAGACAAGGATGAATACGGGAATGTAAATCAGCATCTGTTACTGAGACCCCACTGAGCACACTCATTTACCTTCGAGAGGTTATGTTTACTTATTCTGAGGTTATGTTCCAGTACTTTAGGGTTCCATCCTGATTTTTACCTTGTCCACATCCCCTTAGTTAAGTCCCCTTGGCTAAACAAGAAGACATGATGGTATCGGCTCGTGTTAGATTCTAGTTGAATACAGAAGCACAATTTACCCAGACTGCACTGCTGCAATCTGATGCAGTTTCCTTTTAAATTAGTGGACAGAGTTGTTTGTAATATTGCTGTCATTCATTTTAAATCTTGTGGAGATTTTACTCTGAGCTCACCATGCCATTCCACACCATGCCATTAAGCACACACTGACCATCATGACCATATGACCTATATCACACTCTATGAGATAAGAACTGGAGATTTTCGTGAAATGGTGATGGTGATGTTTCTGTGAGTTTTAATTCCACATAACAGTGTAAATGATAGAAATGACAGTGGAAGTAAGCAGTCAGTATGGAGTCGTACTTGTAGGGAATGTGTTTGGAGCCGTTGACGAGGGCAAGGATGACGTTCCCGAGGGCCAAGAGAGACAGACACTGACTGGGCGTGGCACTCTCACGAGGTTTAGTTAACTCCTTCACACAGCTCCCCAAATCTATCAGGTGCAGACGACTGCGTCCTCCAGACACTTACACACACACACACACACACACACACACACACACACACACACACACACACACACACACACACACAAATATAATATAATATAATATAGATTCTGAACTCTTTTTATTTAAAGTATATTAAGTTGATAAATATGGTGTTATGTTTAAAATCCTCTCAGATACTGATTCAGATTTTATACATTTGATTGTTTTTATTTTTATTTTTTATTTTTGCTAATTTCATTTTTCCATTTAAAACAGAAACTTTAAAAATGGATTCAGAGGCGGGGCTACACCTGAGCTCAGTTTATGATGTCACTAAATAAGATCAACAGTTTTAGAATACCAACGTGGTACTGAATTTGTTGGATCCAGAACATTCCGCCCAAGCCGCGCCCCTTTACACTTATTTGAACTCTAAAATGATTTACCCAATCATAACTCAGCTTTGAGTCACATGACTTTCAGAGGCACATAAACTAAGGCCCTGTTTACACTAGTGCGTTTTGGATTTAAAATGGCGTTTTTCAAATGAAAACGATCCTCATGCACAGACGTTTCTCCTGTTTCAGAAACAGTCCCCGTCCACACTACTGTACATGAACTAATACGCATGTCTCATGACCGTTCATGCACACTGGGTATGCGCATAAACAGGAAGTTGGTTGCTAGTCACCGGCAGACACGACAAACCGTTGTTCCATACATGTAGTGCTCACACCGCTTGAAATGAGATTTGTTGCCGATTGCTCCAATCATAGCTCGCCTCTTAATTTAACTGCACAATGGCTGCTAAGAATGACAACAAAACCACCAAAGCTTGTGGTTCAGTCTCCGTGTTGTTTTTATACAATCAAGGTAGCATCATGGTCATAAGGTAGGGGCTTGACAAATCAGGGAAGCATACGCAATGATCCAGAAGATCACTCAATCAGTGGGCGAGTGTGAGCGAAGCCACGCCTTCGTTTTCAAAAGTCTTCGTTTTGGTCTGTTTACACTGAAACACGAGCCTGGAGTTTTAAAACTAAATCGGGGTCTTCAGTGATTCCAAAAGTCTCCGTTTTCGAGGGTCAATAACGCAGGAGTAGTGTAGATGACAGACGTAACCGTAGCAAAAGTTTTAAAACGAAAACGCACTAGTGTAAACAAGGCCTAACCCTGGACATGTTATCTGGTCACCAGGGGGTGCTAACTGAAACAGGAAGTTACACCTTCTGTAAACTGTTGGTATGGGTTTTTATCCTTAGGCTAAGAGAGAACATGCTGTTTGATCACTGGGTGGTGCTCCAGGAAACAGGAAATGACATCATGTCTGTAAGCAGGACACACTCAGGAACACAGATACTCACTTCCTCCTTTCCCAGTCTTCTCCATGCGGTACTGGTAGATGTGCAATGTGAAGAGCATGTGTGAGTTGCGATGTTCGTCCTCGTCACACTCGGCTCGGCTGCTGTACCGTGCTGCGATAGCGGCGTCCAGAAAGAACGCAGCTTTCTCTGCAGTTGGCGCTCGCAGCTCGCTCTGATTCTGCAGCTACACCACCAAAACAGACACACACATACATACACACACACATATTTTACACAGGAATCTACAATCTACATGTACAGGGTGAACTACACAACAGCCTGTAACGTTTATGTTTACTGCAGTGTTTATTTTAACAGTCTCAGCAGGAAGTCAGACCATTTATTCTTCACCTGCTTTCACATTCTCTTTTTCACTCTGTTTCATTTTCTCTAATTACCGCCAAATATAAATGTAGAAATGTCAAAGAAGGCTAATTATCAAACTTTTCCTCCTTGTTAAGATCTGAATGTGGTATAAGTAGCTTTTAATTTTAACTTTTAATCAGTTCACAGATTAGAATAAGTGTTAATCCCCAGTGTTAATAAAGTGTTAATAAGCAGTGTTGATAAAGGGTAAACAAGCAGTGTTAATAAGCAGTGTTAAACACCAGTGTTAATAAACAATGATAAAAGCCAGTGTTAATAAACAATGTTAAACACCAGTGTTAATAAACAGTGTTAAACACCAGTGTTAATAAACAGTGTTAAACTGCAGTGTTAATAAACAGTGTTAAACACCAGTGTTAATAAACAATGTTAAACACCAGTGTTAATAAACAGTGTTAAACACCAGTGTTAATAAACAGTGTTAAACACCAGTGTTAATAAACAGTGTTAAACTGCAGTGTTAATAAACAGTGTTAAACAGCAGTGTTAATGAAGTGTTAATAAACAGTGTTAATAAACAGTGTTAAACAGCTCTGGTAATATGCAGTGTTAAAACGTAGTGTTAATAAACAGTGTTAATAAGCAGTGTTAATACACAGTGTTAATAAACAGTGTTAATAAAAAAAAAAAAAAAAAAATTAAAAAATAAAAAAATTTAAAAGTTTAAAATTTAATAAAGTTTAATAATTAAAAGTTTAATAAATTTTAATAAGAGTTTAATTAGTAGTTGTTAATAAGCTGTGGTAATTTGTGGTTTTAATAAGTGGTGTTAATAAGCTGTGTTAATGAGTAGTGTTAATAGGTAGTGTCAAAAAGTTGTGTTGATTAGTAGTGTTAATAAGTGGTGTTACTTTGTGGTTTTAATAAGTGGTGTTAATAAGCTGTGTTAATGAGTAGTGTTAATAGGTAGTGTCAAAAAGTTGTATTGATTAGTAGTGTTAATGAGTTGTGTTAATTTGTGGTGTTAATAAGTCATGTTAATAAACTGTTTTAATACGCTGTGTTAATTAGTAGTGTTAATAAACAGTGTTAATAAGCTGTGTTAATTAGTGGTGTTAATTTGTGGTGTTAATAAGCTTTGTTAATAAGCTGTGTTAATTTGTGGTGTTAATATGTGGTGTTAATTAGTAGTGTTAATAAGTGTTGTTAATAAGCTGTATTACTAAGCAGTGTTAATAAGCTGTGTTAATTAGTAGTGTAAATAAGTTGTGTTAATTTGTGGTGTTAATAAGTGGTGGTAATAACCTGTGTTAATTAGTGGTGTTAATTAGTTGTGTTAATAAGTAGTGTTAATAAGCAGTGTTAATAAAGTGGTGTTAATAAGCAGTGGTAATACATAGTGTTAGTAAACTGTGTTAATACGCTGTGTTAGTTTGTGGTGTTAATAAGTGGTGTTAATTAGTAGTGTTAATAAGCTGTGTTAATAAGCTGTGTTTATTAGTAGTGTTAATAAGTTGTGTTCATTTGTGGTGTTAATAAGTAGTGTTAATATGCTGTGTTAATTAGTAGTGTTAATAAGTTGTGTTAATACACAGTGTTAATAAGCAATGTTAATAAGTAGTGTTACTAAGCTGTGTTAATTAGTAGTGTTAATAAGCTGTGTTTATAAGCTGTGTTAATACGCTGTGTTAATTAGTAGTGTTAATAAACTGTGTTAATAAGCTGTGTTAATTAGTAGTGTTAATAAGCTGTGTTAATATGCTGTGTTAATAAGTGTTACTTAGTGTTACTAAGCTGTGTTTATAAGCTGTGTTAATACGCTGTGTTAATTAGTAGTGTTAATAAACTGTGTTAATAAGCTGTGTTAATTAGTAGTGTTAATTAGTAGTGTTAAGTGTTGTTAATAAGTGTTGTTAATAAGCTGTGTTAATTAGTGGTGTTAATTTGTGGTGTTAATTAGTAGTGTTAATAAGTGTTGTTAATAAGCAGTGTTACCACGTAGTGTTACTAAACAGTGTTAATAAGCTGTGTAAATTAGTAGTGTAAATAAGTTGTGTTAATTTGTGGTGTTAATAAGTGGTGGTAATAAGCTGTTAATTAGTAGTGTTAATTTGTGGTGTTAATTAGTAGTGTTAATAAGTAGTGTTAATAAGCAGTGTTAATACGTGGTGTTACTGAACAGTGTTAATAAGCAGTGCTAATTAGTAGTGTTAATAAATTGTGTTAATTTGTGGTGTTCATACGTGGTCTTAATAAGTTGTGTTAATTAGTAGTGTTAATTAGTAGTGTTAATAAGCTGTGTTAATTTTTGGTGTTAATAAGTGGTCTTAATAAGCTGTTTTAATTAGTAGTGTTAATTAGTAGTGTTAATAAGTAGTGTTAATGAGCAGTGTTAATAAGCAGTGTTAATACGTGGTGTTACTAAACAGTGTTAATAGGCAGTGTTAATTAGTAGTGTTAATAAGTTGTGTTAATTTGTGGTGTTAATAAGCTGTGTTAATTAGTAGTGTTAATAAGTAGTGTTAAAAAGTTGTGTTAATTTGTGGTGTTGATAAGTATTGTTAATAAGCAATGTTAATTAGTAATGTTAAGCTCCGTTAATAAAATGTGTTAAAACGCTGTGTTAATTAGTAGTGTTACTAAACAGTGTTAATAAGCCGTGTCAATTAGTAGTGTTAATAAGTTGTGTTAATTTGTGGTGTTAATAAGTGGTGTTAATAAGCTGTGTTAATTAGTAGTGTTAATAAGTTGTGTTAATACGCTGTGTTAACAAGCTGTGTTAATACGCTGTGTTATTAGTAAGTAGTGTTAATAAGTTGTGTTAATTAGTAGTGTTAATAAGTTGTGTTAATAAGCTGTGTTAATTAGTAAAGTAGTGTTAATAAGCTGTGTTAATTAGTAGTGTTAATAAGTTGTGTTATGTGTTATTAGTAAGTAGTGTTAATAAGTTGTGTTAATTAGTAGTGTTAATAAGCTGTGTTAATAAGTAGTGTTAATAAGTAGTGTTACTAAGCTGTGTTAATTAGTAGTGTTTATAGGTAGTGTTAATAAGCTGTGTTATTAGTAGTGTTAATATGCTGTGTTTATAAGTAGTGTTACTAAGCTGTGTTAATTAGTAGTGTTTAATGTAAAATGGTAAATGTGCACTTATATAGCGCTTTTATCCAAAGCGCTTTAAATTGTGTCTCATTCACACACACACCAATGGTTGCAGAGCTGCCATGCAAGGCGCTAACTTGCCATCGGGAGCAACTTGGGGTTCAGTGTCTTGCCCAAGGACACTTCAGTATGTGGAGTCACCCGGGCCGGGAATCGAACCGCCAACGTTTAGTGGACAAACCACTCTACCAACTGCGCCCCAGTCGTTAATAAGTAGTGTTTAACAGCAGTGTTAATAAGCAGTGTTAATACAGTGTTTTGAGTCAGTCACAAGCTGCTAATAACCTACCATGTCAGTGTCTTTGGATGGGAGAAACGAGATGCAGGAAACCCCATCACCGCGGGAGAACATGCAACTGCACACATGGCCCGGTCGAACCGACCCTGGAGTGTGAAGGAGCGTGCTAACCACTAAGCCACCGTGCCCTGTGTGCATTACAAATAATATTTATTTTAAAAATAAATAAATAAGTGAAGAGGATGTTTAGTGTTTAAAGTGAATTCAGTCTGACTCGTGACTGTTTGAGGTTTTATTTGTGAATCAGATGAAAGCTGCTGTAAAGTGTGGATTACACTCTGATCATCTGTCTACAGAATTAATCCATTTATCAGTGAAGGCTTTTTATCCTGAAATGACCACTTTATCTGCTTTATCCAGCTTATAACGGCCTCAGAGAGAGTGACGGAGGGAGGGGGGGTTGGGATGGAGGGAGAGAGAGAGAGAGGGAGAGAGAGAGAGGGGATGGAGAGGGAGAGAGAGAGAAAGAGAGAGGATGGAGAGGGAGAGGGAGAGAGAGAGGGGGGATGGAGAGGGAGAGAGAGAGAAAGAGAGAGGAGGGAGGGAGAGAGGAGAGGGAGAGAGGGGGATAAGAGGGAGGAGAGAGGGGGAGGAGAGGGAGAGAGAGGAGGAGAGGGAGAGAGAGAGGATGGAGAGGGAGAGAGAGAAAGAGCGAGGATGGAGAGGGAGAGGGAGAGAGAGAGAGGGGGGATAATGAGGGAGAGGGAGAGAGAGGGGATGGAGAGAGAGAGAGAGAGACAGATCCCTCATGCTGAAACACTGCTTTAACTTGAATCATTATGAGAGAAGAGAAAATCCAGAATCACTGTAAAACTCGGTACAGTGGCACATACACAAACATCCTTTGTTTACAGGAAACACACACACACACACACACACACACACACATAGTTCTGTCTTCACATTATAAAGCTCTCTGCACAATTCTGATGTTTTGCTCACGTCAGATCTATCAGACGGTCTTTAGTGTGAACACTGAACCCCTCCACTTTCAGTCGTCTCCTCACCTGCATGCCACAGATGGGGTCCTCACACAGGTAAACTCCAGGTGACTGGCCGTCCTGTAAACTGCCCGTAGCCACGTCGGACAGCAGGTCCTTCAGGTTCTCATCTTTCCCCCAGACCTCCACGGCGGAGACCCGGACAGAGAACCGAGCGCCCGTCTTCTCCTTCCGCTCCGTAATGATCTTAAAGAGCCAGGAGATAGCGCAGGGGATAATGCCCAGGTTCTGCATGGAGTCATCCTTCCCTATCATGGTGTAGGTTTTTCCTACACACACACACACACACACACACACTGCTGTAGACTCTCTCTCATACTGGATTATTAAAACAACCTACACTATTCCTAAATTATTACAAATAATCTCACTTTTTCATTTTATTTGTAGTAGATATAGAATAGGAGCTATTGCTCAGCTTCATTAAAACAAATAAAGTATATAACTTATTAAAAAACGCTAAACCACAAACACTTTATAATAAAGTAAACCAGGGCTCTGTGTGTGTGTGTGTGTGTGTGTGTGTGTGTGTGTGTGTGTGCAGGTGTGTGTACTGATTGGCTTGAATAAAAGTATAAAATAAACTGCAACACACACACACACACACACACACACACACACACACACACACACACACACACAGATTTATGTACAGATTTCTATTACAGAGTATGTTTCCCAAACCACACACTCACTTCACTGCATAGTGCACATAAACAGTGACAGATGGCTTCGCTCCGCTGGACATCACAGTCTTCCATCTGATTTAAACATAACGCTGTGTGTGTGTGTGTGTGTGTGTGTGTGTGTGTGTGTGTGTGTGTGTGTGTCATGCCAACACACAGTAAATGTCTCCTGAACTGTTCACTTTTTTGTGTATTTTTAAATACATGTTATATTAGAGTAAGGAGTTGTGTATGTACAGAGTGTTATTAGGACACAGACGTTATCTTACATTCACGTCAAGGGATAAACAGAATCAGTGTTTAATGTGTGTGTGATTAATAAAGTCGTCTGAGAATCCTCCTGAGTGCATTTTATTCAATTAACATCAAACACACAAGTGCCTATTAACCTACACACACACACACACACACACACACACACACACACACTGGAATCCTCTGAATGATAAATGATAGATGCAAAAGATAATTACACAAATAGGAGCTTCATTTATCAGATCATTAATTATCTTGTGCATTAGTGTTAACTGCGTAGCTTCAGATCAAAGGCTTCACTAATGGCACACTTCCTGTTTCCTGTTTTATTAATTACACACAACAATACCAGCAAGTTATTATCTAAACACATTTAAATGTAGACTGAACAAAAACCTCAAAGCTGCACGGCTATGAAAACGATTCAGTGACTCTTTTAAGTGAATCAGATTAATTCATGTACACACTTAAACAATAACAATTATGATGTTGCATGTTGTTGTTGTTTTTTTTAATAATGAAGAAGTAACCAAATATGTAAAGTGAGTTATAATGGTGAGTCAAATGAATCAGATGACATTTGATTCATTTAAACCAAAAAGGAATCAAACCAACAAAAAGTAACTCAGAATCATAAGAATCAACCTGCAATGTAAAGGAGTCAAATTGCCCATTTGAGTCAAATTTTTAAAAAAATCATATTTTATTTTATTGATATTATTATATTCAGGATGCGTCTCATCCTCTCATCTCTCAACACGAATCAAATTACTTTCGGAAAGATTTAAAGAATAAATAGTGTTTGAATAATAAAGTGGCGTGTGTGTGTGTGTGTGTGTGTGTGTTACAGAGCATCACTAATGTATATTCAGTGAGATTTTAGACATGGACTCAATTGAACCAGGAGTTTTACTGACAAATAAATTTAATAAGATTTCACACCTGAGGAAATCCATTTTTCTAATTTCAACTGAAACATTTATTCATTTATTTATTTATGTATAAAGCTGCTTTGCTGAATGTGAGCAATTTTTTTTGTTCCTGGGGTATTACAGCTACACTACAGGAAGTGGGTGACATTAGCATTAGCGTGGTGTCACAGCAGCTCTGATTTAGTGTCTCCTCTGATGAGCTCCTCCATTTCCTGTTTCTAATTTTCTGTCCTTGCCTCTGTCAGAGGCTCGTTTGTCTCGGCGGTGTCGTGTTCACGTCGTAACTCTTCCACCTCGTCTGGTTCAGACGTGTTTTACGAGCAGTAACGCATGCTAACACACTAGTGCAGAATTAGCCACACGGGCACACAACAGGGCAGGTCATAAATTCATCCTGCGCTCGCTACAGGACCTTTTCCTTCCTCGTCTCTGAGGAAGGTGAGTGTAATTCTCATCACTTGCTCAGGGATTAAACCAAACAGTACAGGACTGAAGGAAACACAACATTACTGAGGGATTCGTCACGACTTTACAATGAAACTGCAGTGAAACGTAAACGCAGAATAATCAGGATTATTCACGTTTCCACCTTCAACATCTTCATTCACGTCCTGTATTTTTATATACACTGTATGGCCTATGTCACTATATACACCTATATTGATGTTAGTTGAGCTTGTTGGACGTCCCGTTCCAAAAGCACGGACATTAACATGGAGTTAGGGTTAGAGTTAAGGTTCTTGTGCTGGGACTGAAAAACATCTCCAGATCATTATTATCCCCCTCCACCACACTGCACTGTGGACTCTCAGTAATGTTCTCCTGACCGATCCACCAAAACCCAGATTCCTCCATCAGACTGTAAAGCGTGACTCATCACTCCAGAGAAGGCGTTTCCGCTCCTCTAGAGTCCAGCGTCGGTGCTTCACACCACTCAAGCTCACACTCGGCATTGTGCACAGTGATCTTAGGCTTGTGTGCAGCTGCTTTGCCATGAAACACATTTCCTGTAGCTCCTGATGCACAGATCTTGTGCTGATGTTGCTTCCCGAGGCAGTTTGAGCTCGGAAGCCTCAGCGCTTAGAATCCTGCTCTGTGAGTTCGCGTCGTCTAACGCTTCGGAGCGGAGCTGATGCCGCTCCTAGAAGCTTCCAGAAATTTTCCAAAGTGATGAGTGGTAAAGCGACATGGTACGCCAGCGCCACGATTAAAGTCACTGTGTGTGTATGGAGACTGCATGGCTATGTGCTGGATTTTAGTCACCTGTTAGCAGTGGGCGTGGCTGAACTCAATCATTAGGAGGGGTGCACATACTTTTATGTTATATAGTGTATTTTATAGGACACAGTGTCTGTTAGTGTAAAAGTCTCGTCCACGTCTGCGTCTCAGTAATCATCCTCATGAAGGAATCAATTTACTGCTTCGTGTTCATTCAGAATAAAGTTTAAAACGGATTATTATTATTATTATTATAACTTTTTTTTTATTAAACACACACTTTGAATAACTGATCAAATGAGCAAACTATATTATAATAATAATAATAAATAACATTTATAAAGAAAATTATCAAAACCCTGAGCACAGGAATGGTCATGAAGTTATGTCAAAACACACACACACACACACACACACACACACAGATGTGACTTTTCTCACCCAGTTTGGCATGACCGAAACAGAACACACATCCATCAGCTCCATTCACCACCGACTGGATCACCTCCGCTACTGTACCTGCACACACCTCTGCCTGTAACACACACACACACACACACACACACTCCTCTTCGATAAGGTACATTTTTTTCTATTAAAGGCTGTGCAGCTGAAACAGGAAGTGGAGAAGGAAGACGTTTAAAGCGATCACCTGTGAGGCATCATGTGAGAAGGCGGAGTCAAAGGTGAACATTTTGGGCGGGGCTTGGGTGGAGGCTCCTCGTTTCTGATTGGAGTTCTGCTGAGAGGTGGAGTTAGTAGCCGGGTCCATAATGCTCACCTGTTTCTTACGAGAGTCCACTTTCAGGAAGGAGCTGGACTCGGCATGGGACACAGCACACACCCGCAGCATCACCTTCACCTGGACATCAATACACACACACACACACACACACACACACACACACAAGCAAGGCTGTTTGTCCAGTATAAATGCCAACATTCGCACTTTGGACGGGACAGAAACAGATTCTATTTGAAGGCTGTTGAGACACAGCGAGGAGATGAGACTCCGCCCACTTCATAACGAGAGAATGTTCATTAATTAGGGTTTAAACATTAGATGCAGTACAGCTGACTCCTCCTTCAGTAAATCACAGTAGTGCTGAAGTGTGTGTAATTACACAGATATATTAGATCATAAATAATTCTAATCTAATTATATAATGTGATTATTAATGATTCAACTCTGGTTTCCATTTACAGAAATGTGCACAAGCGTAAAAACCACATAATTCGAGAGTTTATTATTAACACCGATCCGTTTCTAAAAACACCAACGTTAAATTCCCTGATTTTAAATTTCCCACATTATAGTCCGTTTTAAATAAATAATTTTTTTTAAATGACAGTTTAAACAAAAATGTCTCTTTTTAAATGTTTTTCCCCCAAATGATTTAAATTTCTTCTCATCGCCATCGCTGTGATAAAGTCGTGATGTGACGTGACGTGACACTCCATCTGCTTTCTGTCACAACGGCTCTGAGTTTTTCATCTTTATTTATGACACTAACCTCCTGACCTCAGAAACATACACACACTCATTACACACTCCATCACACAAGAGATGAGGAAACACACACACACACACGCACACACGAGCACACACACGGGCGCGCACACACAGGACTGCTGTGTCTCATATTCACTCGGTTCATTAATGTAGAGTCTTAGTGAGACTATAATGTTTGGGGGCGGAGTTATTATGATGATTATGGGATCAGGTGGTCATGTGATCGAGAGACGTGATACTCACCTTGCCGAGTCCTGGATTATCTCTCACTTTACTGACAGCTCTGAGCAGACAGGGCGGGGCTGGGGGCGGAGTGACCTGCAGGATTCCACTGAAGTTTGTTGAGAAAAGGGGCGGGGCCAGTAGAGCAGTGGGTGTCGGCTTATGCTTCTTCTTTTTAGAGGACAGGTTTAGTTTCTGAGCCGCTCTGAGAGAGGAAGTGTTTAATCACATGATCAATAATACACTTACAGACAAAACACAGCACATCTCTCTCTCTGTCTGTCTCTTTCTCTCTGTCTGTCTCTTTCTGTCTGTCTGTCTCTCTCTCTCACACTCTCTGTGTCTCTCTCTGTCTGTCTCTCTCTCTGTGTCTCTGTCTCTCTCTCTGTCTGACTGTCTCTCATCTGTATCTCTGTCTCTCTCTCTCTGTGTCTCTGTCTCTCTCTATCTTTCTGTTTCTCTCTCTCACTCTCTCTCTCTGAGGATTGTCGGTAACGGGCGCGAGTGCAGGTGGTTAGAGCAGTGTTTGTCTGCAAAACTTGCTCCAAAATGGAGCTAAATGGAGATTTCTCCTGCCTGACCCTGAGACATAGGTATAAATACATGCCGGATGACTCCATACCAATGGAAGAAGTTCTAAGTGCTTTCAGTAATCAGGTTGATGGTTTAAACATCAGATATCAGATCAGCTTCTCGGATGAACAAAGCAGTGGTGGTTTTTCTTGCCAAAGTTGAAATGGTTGATAATTGAACATGGGCTAGTGATAAACAATGAGTATGTTCGTGTGTTTCCACTTTCCAGTGTCTCAAAGAAAATCGTGCTGTCTAACGTGCCTCCTTTTATTAAAAATGAAACTTTAAAGAGTGCTCGAGCGCTACGGAAAGTTAACAGCACCGATTAAAATGATTCCTTTGGGTTTTGAAAAAACGGACATTAAACACGTCATGTCTTTCCGCCGTTACATGATCCTAAACACACAACACGGGCCACTCTCTCTCTCTCTGTTAAACGAACGCTAGAGAATAAAGATTACACCATCTGTATCAGCTCTGAACAGATGAGATGTTGTGTGTGTGGTGAACACGGCCATGTCAGACAGACGTGTCTGAGTAGACAGGAGAGCAGATAGGTAGATACACCGACAAACCCAGTGCGTACCGAGCAGCCGAGTGTGTCTACAGCTTGCAGACGAGACCTACCGAGCAACTAGAGGTAGAAACTCCCACTAACCAATCCGAGACTGGTGTCACACCTAACACTGACAACACTGCTGAAACCCCAGCGGGCCACAGCGCTGATCCAGCTCCACAATGTAACTCTAGCGTTAAGAGAAAAAAAAACTGTAAAAACCAAGAACCTCCTCCCCCACAGCATCTGTCCCTGTCTCAGACAGACCCTACCCGGAATGAGGAGCACTCACAGCATCTGTCCCTGTCTCAGACAGACCCTACCAGGAGTGAGGAGCACTCACAGCATCTGTCTCTGTCTCAGACAGACCCTACCCAGAATGAGGAGCACTCACAGCATCTGTCCCTGTCTCAGGCAGACCCTACCAGGAGTGAGGAGCACTCACAGCCTCTGTCCCTGTCTCAGACAGACCCTACCTGGAATGAGGAGCACTCACAGCATCTGTCTCTGTCTCAGACAGACCCTACCAGGAGTGAGGAGCACTCACAGCATCTGTCTCTGTCTCAGACAGACCCTACCCAGAATGAGGAGCACTCACAGTCTCTTTCCCTGTCTCAGGCAGACCCTACCAGGAGTGAGGATCACTCACAGCCTCTGTCCCTGTCTCAGGCAGACCCTACCAGGAGTGAGGAGCACTCACAGCCTCTGTCCCTGTCTCAGACAGACCCTACCTGGAATGAGGAGCACTCACAGCATCTGTCTCTGTCTCAGACAGACCCTACCCAGAATGAGGAGCACTCACAGCATCTGTCCCTGTCTCAGACAGACCCTACCAGGAGTGAGGATCACTCACAGCCTCTGTCCCTGTCTCAGACAGACCCTACCAGGAGTGAGGATCACTCACAGCATCTGTCTCTGTCTCAGGCAGACCCTACCAGGAGTGAGGATCACTCACAGCCTCTGTCCCTGTCTCAGACAGACCCTACCAGGAGTGAGGATCACTCACAGCCTCTGTCCCTGTCTCAGACAGACCCTACCAGGAGTGAGGATCACTCACAGCATCTGTCTCTGTCTCAGGCAGACCCTACCAGGAGTGAGGATCACTCACAGCCTCTGTCCCTGTCTCAGACAGACCCTACCAGGAGTGAGGATCACTCACACCCCGTTCATCCAGAGGCTGATCCTAATGTTTTACCAGAGCTAGAGGAGCAAATGCAGGAAACTTGTTCTGAGATGGCTTTAGAAAGCTCACAACGTGATAATGAGTCAGCAAATGAATTTGAAGATATAGAGAGTGGCTCTGATGAGGACAAAGATACCTCAGAGATAATATCTAGACTACACAAAACTTTCAATGGTCCTCAGCTTTATACCACATTACAGATAAACACTTTTTTTTAGATCTGATAAAAGGGGTTAAGAAACCCCAAATTTCTGCCTTTTTTGCTGATCTCTCTGTTTTTATCAGTCATGTCACGTAGCAATGCAAAGTGCCACTCTTGAAGAACTTGACTGACCAAAACACTACCGCCTAAAAAAATAATGCCAACAGTGAAAAGTATGATACAATACAAGTCCTAAAAGAAGATGCAATCTTAATTTAAATAAATAAGAACATTGCCTCTCTAAACACTAATTCACTCGCTGTCGCTACCACACTGAGCACTTTCCGGCAGCATCGCTGGCATTTTAACAATAACTTATTACAGGATCAGCACTTTATTCACGAGAGAGAAAGTTTCAGTATGCATCAGTAAACAAGTGGTGGGACATTGGTAAAGTTCAGATTCAGACCATCTGTTAACAATACACGAAAAACAGCACCAGAGAAATCGAGGAAAAGATCAACTTTCCTGAAAAAGAAATACTGAAACGTAGCAACTCAATAAGCGAAGAAGAAGAAGAAACAAGAACAAAAGAAATATCGGAGAAGAATAAAATTCTTCTGAAAAACTTGTATGAAGAGAGAGATCAAGGTGCCATGGTGTGAGCCAAGTTTGTACAATGCGATAAAATGGACTCATCCACATCTTTCTTCTTTGCACTGGAGAAAAAAAACAGAGAGAAGAGGTCTATCGGCCACTCGGGACTGCCCAGTGGACGGGAGGCTACCGACAAAGATGACAAAATTCTACGGATGTTGTCTTTTTATGAGGAACTGTGCAGCGGTCGGCCATGTGATCCTGAGGCCGGCTGGGCGGGTGTGGGAGAGGTGAACTTGGGGAATCGCTCTTGTTTGGAGGGATCAGAGCAGCTACTCGACAGATGTCGAGCGGAGTGTCACCGAGCCTGGATGGACTGACCTCTGAATTACATAAAACACTCTGGTCTCTGAATGGCTCAGATCTGCACTTTGTTACAC
>CM022761.1:4546323-4548823 GCA_012411365.1 Ameiurus melas
CATTAGGTCCATGGAGGTGTATACAGGCTCTTCAGGTCATACAACCTTAGGAGTGATGAAACAAATACAAAGTCAAACTCTGGTCCCAGTAACATCAGAACACTCAGGATCAGACCGGTAAATTGCTCCTCCCACATGCTCAGGTAACATACAGGTACACATTCATTACTCAAGTTATGAACAATCTGCAACTTCCTAGATTAATGTATTCTGCTAATTAACTCCTAACGCTGGAAGCCATCAGTTCTACCCTGAAAGTTTAGTGGCTTTGAGTCTGAGAGAGTCGCTCTAATCCTGTTCCTCAGTTATATTCAGGTGTGAATTACAGCAAAACATCAATTATATAACACTATTCTAATCTGTGATGAAAGATTAAAGAGAGAGAAGGAGAGGGAGAGGGAGAGAGAGGATGAAAGAGAGAAAAAACAGGGAGAGAGCGACAGAAAGGGAGAGACAGACAGAGAGAGGCTGAATCCCTGTGGACTTGTCCCAAACCACTCTCTCTATTCACTATGGACACTCCATTTGGAGACCTGGCTACAAAACTGTGAAGTCTGAATATAGTGCATTACATAATGAAGATGTGTGGTTTGGGACACAACCCTGGTTTATATGATGTGTCTGTAGTGTGTGGTTTGGGACACAGCCCTTGTCTATATGATGTGTATGTAGTGTGTGGTTTGGGACACAGCCCTTGTCTATGATGTGTATGTAGTGTGTGGTTTGGGACACAGCCCTTGTTTATATGATGTTTCTGTAGTGTGTGGTTTGGGACACAGCCCTTGTCTATATGATGTGTATGTAGTGTGTGGTTTGGCACACAGCCCTTGTCTATATGATGTGTATGTAGTGTGTAGTTTGGGACACAGCCCTTGTTTATATGATGTTTCTGTAGTGTGTGGTTTGGGACACAGCCCTTGTCTATATGATGTGTATGTAGTGTGTGGTTTGGGACACAGCCCTTGTCTATATGATGTGTATGTAGTGTGTGGTTTGGGACACAGCCCTTGTCTATATGATGTGTATGTAGTGTGTGGTTTGGGACACAGCCCTTGTTTATATGATGTGTCTGTAGTGTGTGGTTTGGGACACAGCCCTTGTCTATATGATGTGTCTGTAGTGTGTGGTTTGGGACACAGCCCTTGTTTATATGATGTGTCTGTAGTGTGTGGTTTGGGACACAGCCCTTGTTTATATGATGTGTCTGTAGTGTGTGGTTTGGGACACAGCCCTTGTTTATATGATGTGTATGATGTGCATGTCGTACCTGATAAGGGAAGAGTGTGACTCCATTGGAGCGAGAGGAGTGTGCAGGTGACCAGGTGTTCTCAGGGTGTGTGTGTGCCGGAGAGCCAGTCTTCCTCTCCACACTGAGTGTGTTGGGTTTGGTGCCATGTTTGGTATGATGAGGGCAGCTAATGCTAACATTGCTAACGCTAGTGCTAGTGCCGGTGGTTGCGCTGCAGGTTGATGAGACGCTGGAGGCCAAAACCTGACCGTTAGAGGAGGAGGAAGGAGTGACAGAATGGTATGATCCGGGTAGGTGGGTAGGGGTGGAGCCTTGGATGAGGCTCCTCGTACCCACCAATGAGGCGAGAGAGGGCGGCGACCCAGGTGACACGTCACAGGTGAGCACCAATCGTACAGCTTCCTGTTTTAACTGGCTCAGGTGTGTGAAGCAAACATCACAGCGGCTCTCATGCTCATTCCACGCTTTCCTCGGGCTGCTGGGAATCTGCAACTTATCATGGAGGAGGAGAGAGAGTGACGGGTCCTGCAAAAAGAGATAGAAAGAAGGAGAGAGGGAGAGTTAGCAAAAAGGAAGACTTTTTTGTTCTTCGCTAATATAAACCAATAAAAAGTTGAGAAAACTATAGGAGCAATAACACATTTAACTCACTCTCTCTATCTCTTTGTCTCTCTCTCTATCTGTCGGTCTCTCTGTCTGTCTATCTGTCTGCCATCATAATTGTGTATTAGAGCTTTATAACTGATTAAATATATCCAGTTCTCAGCTGTGTATGTTGCTGAACATGAATCTGTGTGTGTGTGTGTGTGTGTGTGCGTGTGTGTGTGTTACTATAATATGAGCAGTGATTATGGACTGGTGTATTTGTGGTTATCTGTGTATGATAAGCGCACTGGTGCAGTGTATCAGTTTCACTTATCACACTGCTGTTAATGTCTCTCTCTCTCTCTCTCTCTCACACACACACACACACACACACACACTCTGAGTGTGAGTATAACCAGTATAATAGTGGGACTAAAACCAGATGTTTCACTATACAATCCCACAACTCTGTGTGTGTGAGAGAGACTGTGTGACAACTTTGCGTATGAGTGTGTGTTTGTATGTGTGTGAGTGTGTGTCTGTGTGTGTGTTTGTGTGTGTGTTTGATTGCATGTGTGTCTGTTTGTTTGTGTGTGTTTGTGTGTGTGTGTGTGTGTGTGTGTGTGTCTCAGTGAGTCGGGCTAAATACACCACTCACCCCACCTA
>CM022761.1:4553823-4568823 GCA_012411365.1 Ameiurus melas
AGCCTAAACCCTAACCCCTCACTCAAACCCTACACCCTACACCCTAACTCCTCACTCACGCCCTACACCCTACATCCTAACCCCTCACTCAAACCCTACACCCTAACTCCTCACTCACGCCCTACAGCCTAAACCCTAACCCTCACTCAAACCCTACACTAATCTCCCCACCCACCAACCCTAACCCCTACAAACCCTACACCCTATCTCCACCCCTAAACCCTAACCCCTCACTCAAACCTACACTAACTCCTCCATCTCACCCTACAGCCCAAACCCAACCTCCTAAAACCCTACCCCTACACCCTAACTCCTCACTCCGCCCCTACCCCAACATCCTAACCCCTCACTCAAACCCTACACCCTAAGCCTCACTCCGCCCTACATCCTACATCCTAACCCCTCACTCAAACCCTACACCCTAAGTCCTCCTCACACCTACATCCAACATCCACCCTCACTCAAACCCTACACCCTGAGTCATATTCATGCCCCACCTACATCCTAACCCCTCACTCAAGCCCTACACCCTAACTCCTCACTCACGCCCTACAGCCTAAACCCTAACCCCTCACTCAAACCCTACACCCTAACTCCTCACTCACGCCCTACACCCTAAACCCTAACCCCTCACTCAAACCCTACACCCTAACTCCTCACTCACGCCCTACACCCTACATCCTAACCCCTCACTCAAACCCTACACCCTAACTCCTCCATCTCACCCTACAGCCTAAACCCTAACCCCTCACTCAAACCCTACACCCTACCCCTAACTCCTACACGCTACACCCTACCATCCTAACCCCCACTCAAACCCTACCTTAACTCCTCACTCACCCCTACAGCCTAAACCTAACCCCTCACTCAAACCCTACACCCTAACTCCTCACTCACGCCCTACACCCTACATCCTAACCCCTCACTCAAACCCTACACCCTAACTCCTCCATCTCACCCTACAGCCTAAACCCTAACCCCTCACTCAAACCCTACACCCTAACTCCTCCATCTCACCCTACAGCCTAAACCCTAACCCCTCACTCAAACCCTACACCCTACACCCTCACTCCTCACTCACGCCCTACACCCTACATCCTAACCCCTCACTCAAACCCTACACCCTAAGTCCTCACTCATGCCCTACATCCTACATCCTAACCCCTCACTCAAACCCTACACCCTAAGTCCTCACTCACACCCTACATCCTACATCCTAACCCCTCACTCAAACCCTACACCCTGAGTCATCATTCATGCCCTACATCCTACATCCTAACCCCTCACTCAAGCCCTACACCCTAACTCCTCACTCACGCCCTACACCCTACATCCTAACCCCTCACTCAAGCCCTACACCCTAACTCCTCACTCACGCCCTACACCCTACATCCTAACCCCTCACTCAAACCCTACACCCTAACTCCTCACTCACGCCCTACACCCTACATCCTAACCCCACTCAAACCCTACACCCTAACTCCTCCATATCAACCTACAGCGTAAACCAACCCCTCACTCAAACCCTACACCCTACTCCTACTCCCCCTCACCACACTAACCTCATCCCAACCCCTACACCCTAATATCCTCCAACCCCTACACTAAACCCTAACCCCTCATCCCCCTACACCCTAACTCCTCACTCACGCCCTACACCCTACATCCTAACCCCTCACTCAAACCCTACACCCTAACTCCTCACTCACGCCCTACACCCTACATCCTAACCCCTCACTCAAACCCTACACCCTAACTCCTCCATCTCACCCTACAGCCTACACCCTAACCCCTCACTCAAACCCTACCACCCTAACTCCTCACTCACGCCCTACACCCTACATCCTAACCCCTCACTCAAACCCTACACCCTAAGTCCTCACTCACACCCTACATCCTACATCCTAACCCCTCACTCAAACCCTACACCCTAAGTCCTCACTCACACCCTACAAACACCTAACCCCTCACTCAAACCCTACACCCTAACTACTCACCCACGCCCTACACCCTACATCCTAACCCCTCACTCAAACCCTACACCCTAACTCCTCACTCACGCCGCTACCCCTACATCCCTACCCCACTCAAACCCACACCCTAACTCCTCATCAACCTACACCTAAACCCAACCCTCACTCAAACCCTAACCATCCATCTCACCTACCACCTAACTAACCCCTCACTCAAGCCCTACACCCTACACCTAACCTAAACTAAACCACCCCACCCCCTAACCCCACTCAAACCCTACACCCAACCCACTCCATCAACCTACACGTAAACCCCTCACAACCCTACACCCTACACCCTAACTCCTCACTCACCCCTACACCATCCCTAACCCCTCACTCAAACCCTACCCTAACTCCTCACTCACGCCGCTAACCCTAAACCCTCACTCAAACCCTACACCCTAACTCCTCAACACCCCTACACCCTACATCCTAACCCCTCACTCAAACCCTACACCTAACTCCTCCTCAGGCCCCTACACCCACATCCTAACCCCTTAACCGCCTACACCCTAACTCCTCCATCTCACCCTACAGCCTAAACCCTAACCCCCTCACTCAAACCCTACACCCTAACTCCTCCCTCACGCCCTACATCCTAACCCCTCACTCAAACCCTACACCCTAAGTCCTCACTCACGCCCTACATCCTACATCCTAACCCCTCACTCAAACCCTACACCCTAAGTCCTCACTCACCATCCTACATCCTAACCCCTCACTCAAACCCTACACCCTATCTCTCACGCCTACACCCACATCCTAACCCCTCACTCAAGCCCTACACCTAACTCCTCACTCGCCCTACACCCTACACCTAACCCCTCACTCAAACCCACACCTCCCATACACCACATCAACCCCCACAACCCTACACCCAACTCACCCTACACCTACATCAAACCCCTCACTCAAACCCTACCTGACCGCCCACCCTACTCCTAACCCCTCCTCAAACCCTACCCTACACCCTAACCCCTCACTCACACCCTAAAACTCTCCTACACCAACCTAACCCACTCACTCACCTACACTACAGCCTACACCCTAACACCTCACTCACACCTAACACCCTACACCCTAATCCCTCACTCAAACCCTAAGCCCTAACCCTTCACTCAAACCCACATTCACTCACACCCTAAATCCTAACCTCTCACTCACACTACACCTAACCCCTCACTCAAACCCCACACCCTACACCCTAACCCTTCACTCAAACCACACACCATACACCCTAATCCCTCACTCAAAACCTACACCGAACACACTAACTCCTCACTCATGCCTTACACCCTTCATCCTAACCCCTCACTCAAACCCTACACCCTAACTCCTCACTCATGCCCTACACCCTAATCCCTCACTCAAACCTTACACCCAACTCACTAACTCCTCACTCAAACCCTACAAACTACACCCTAACCCTTCACTCAAACCCAACACCCTAACTCCTCACTCACACTCTACACCCTAACCCCTCACTCAAACCCTACAATCTAACTCCTCACTCACACCCTACACCCTAACCCTTCACTCAAACCCTACAATCTAACTCCTCACTCACACCCTACACCCTAACCCTTCACTCAAACCCCACACCCTAACTCCTCACTCACGCCCTACACCCTAATCCCTCACTCAAACCTTACACCCAACTCACTAACTCCTCACTCAAACCCTACAAACTACACCCTAACCCTTCACTCAAACCCAACACCCTAACTCCTCACTCACACTCTACACCCTAACCCCTCACTAAAACCCCACAATCAACATACCCTCACCACCTAACCCTCACTCAAACCCTACACCCTAACTCCTCACCACCTACACCCTAACCCCTCACTCATACCTACACTCTACCCCTCCTCAAACCCTACACCCTCACTCCTCACTCAAACCCTACAATCTATCCTCCTCACCTAACCCTTCACTCAAACCCTACACCCTAACTCCTCACTCACCCCTACAATCTAACTCCTCACACCCCTACACCCTAACCCCTCACTAAAACCCTACAATCTAACTCCTCACTCACACCCTACATCCTAACCCCTCACTCAAACCCTACACCCTAACTCCTCACTCACACCCTTTACACCCTAACCCCTCACTCATACCCTACAATCTAACCCCTCACTCAAACCCTACACCCTCACTCCTCACTCAAACCCTACAATCTAACTCCTCACTCACACCCTACACCCTAACCCTTCACTCAAACCCTACACCCTAACTCCTCACTCACACCCTACAATCTAACTCCTCACTCACACCCTACACCCTAACCCCTCACTAAAACCCTACAATCTAACTCCTCACTCACACCCTACACCCTAACCCCTCACTAAAACCCTACACCCTAACTCCTCACTCACACTTTACACCCTAACCCCTCACTCATACCCTACAATCTAACTCCTCACTCACACCCTACACCCTAATCTCTCACTCACACCCTACACCCTAACCCTTCACTCAAACCCCACACACTACACCCTAACCCTTCACTCACACCCTACAACCTAACTCCTCACTCACACCATACACCCTTACCCCTCAGTAAACCCTACACCATACACCCCAACCCTTCACTCACACCCTACAACCTAACTCCTCACTCACACCATACACCCTTACCCCTCAGTAAACCCTACACCATACACCCTAATACCTCACTCAAACCCTACACCCAACACACTAACCCCTCACTCACACCCTACACCCAACACACTAACCCCTCACTCACACCCTACAACCAACACACTAACTCCTCACTCACACCCTATACCCTACACCCTAACCGCTCACTCACACCCTACACCTTACAGCCTACACCCTAACACCTCACTCACACCTAACACCCTACACCCTAATCCCTCACTCAAACCCTAAGCCCTAACCCCAAACTCAACACCCTACACCACAACTGTAGGAGTTTAGCATACCCTAATACTAAACTGTATGTCTAATGTTGTAATTTATTTTAACTCCACACTAATCTGGGTAATGAGTTACTACTACTCTGTGTGACTATAGAGTTAACAATGTGTCCACTAGGGACAGAACAGAGCACACATGTCCTTAGTGTGAAGTGCGCAGAGTTGTGGTGTGGGTGTGTGTGTGTGTGTGTGATGCTGTAGCATGTAACAGATGTGTCACACACATCAGTATTTACAAATAAACTGCTGTGCTGTGTATATTGTACTATAGTAGTGTAGTTCTGTATAGTAGCACTCTACCTAAAACCGAACCAGCCACAGTGAAACTATTGCGGTTACCATGACTACATGCAGTTATGTCCCTACACACACTTCTGTCATGAGTTGTGTGATGAACTGTAACCCCTGTTAGCGCACTATTTTTACACACTATTGAGCAGTGTGTGGTTTGGGACGAGTCTGTGATTTTATGAAGTAAAAAGGTCAGAACAGAACTTCCTGTCATTCTCTTTCTGTCTCACCTGTTAAAGTGCTCTGAGTCAGCGCAGGAATGCACTAAACATGCCTGTAAAACACACCATGTGTGTGTGTGTGTGACCGCCTCTGCCTGTCTCACTCTCTCTATCGCTCTCCCTATGACTGCACTACACAGGGTGTATACGCCATTATTACTATCATATACAGTTTCTAATGCACTTGTAGTGTAGTGTATAGGGATGTAAAGAGAAGTGCACTTTGTAGGGTACAGAGGGAGTCGATTTCCTCTTTTAGTTAATAAAAACCTCCTGTGTATTACTTGCTACCTACTGAGGGGTAAATACTCTGCCTTTAGGGGTCAGTAAAAGTGAAGAGGGTTCTACAGCAGAGTTTACGAGCTCAACTGAGTACACTGTGTTACACACACACATACACACACACACACACACACACATATGCACACACAGAGTGCAGTAGATGCTATGTAGTGTGCATATATTATAATCAGAAAGTGTTTATGTGGGTGGGGCCTGAGTATTAGATGGCGTTTGATTGGATGCAGATGAACATAGTGCAGGACGAGGACTCAGTCAGTCATCATTTATTAATGAGGTATAAAATTAAATATCTACAGTCATGATAAAGAGCTGAAACACTCTGGTCTCTCACAGCTTCACATCCTGCTGAGGCCAACATTTTATTTTTCACAAAGTAAGTGACCCCCCCACCCCCCATCCGCTGGGAAAACACACACACACACGAACTTCTCAGTGCAGATGTTCGTCATGGACTGATGGATCTCATCATCTATCACTGAGTTGAATTAAAACACAGCCGATGCATTAGAGACAGAGAGAAAGACAGACAGAGAGAGAGACAGAGAGAGACAGAGAGAGAGACAGAGAGAGAGACAGAGACAGAGAGAGAGACAGAGACAGAGAGAGAGAGAGAGAGAGAGAGAGAGAGTCAACAGCACGGTGAGATGATTAAATCACACACACACACATGCTACCTTGGAGGAGTAAGGTCCTGGGAGGAGCAGTTTGGCCGCTTGCCTCTTCAGCTCCACCAGGCGGCCAGTGCAGGTATCGCACCATGTTCCTCTCTCAGAACCCGGAGAACTACCGCTGCCCGAGGCCGGAGAACCAGTACCAAACCCTGGAGAACCTCCCAGAGAACCCGGAGAACTCGTCCCAATCCCTGGAGACACGGTGCCCGGAGAGCTGGAGAAAGAACCCGGGGAGGAGGTTCCAGAGCCAGGGGAGGGGGCGCCTGAAGAACCAGGAACAGAGCGAGCTCCTTCAGGAACCGGGCGGAACCCAGCGCGAGACTCCTCACAGGTTCTACGGTACCACGAGTCCGGAGAGAACGAGGCCGATTTGGTAGGAGAACAATCCGTCATCTAAGGAACACAATAAGAGAATACGGTAAACATCTGAATCATGTGACTTTACTGTGAACAACAATGTAGAAATAAACACACGGGATAAAAACACAGCTCCGCTTTCATTCATGTTATAGCCCCGCCTCCCAGCTGCGCTACGTCCACTGCATTCTCTCATTAAAGCTACTGGAGGAGGTTCTCACACCACTGACTGTGGTTTTACTCTGAAAGTGACAGTGTGTGTGTGTGTGTGTGTGTTTCCTCTCTGTGTACATACTGACACTAATAATAATAATAATAATAATAATAATAATAATAATAATAATAATAATAATAACTGTTAAATAAATAAGTGACACACAAATGCATTCTATCAGCACTTTAATAAGTGTATAACACGATTTTTATTAAGATTAATAGTGTGTGTGTGTGTGTGTGTGTGTGTCTGTGTGTGATTGTCACTGAGAGAGAAATCTGTCATATGATGATAATATAAACAGAAATTAGCTGTGAGGAATGTAGTACACATAGCCTGAGCAGCTCAATAATAATGACATCTCCACACACTACGCTACAACATCAGTCCTCCGTCATTTAAAACCGAACACACACATTTACACACAGCTCTGAGAATCGTCCTGATGTGGATTTATCTCTAAACGCTCACTGCTGTCAAAAGAATAAACATGATAAACTACTCACACATGCATTCTAAAACAGGATTAATTAATTGAATAAGCAAAGAGCTTCAGTAAAACATGTAAATTACATTAAAGTGTAAAATCCCTGGTGTTTAATTAACACTTCACAGTGTTCATGTTAAAGTTCAGGTTAATTAAACACTGGGGAATTTTTATAGTGTTCAGTATATACAGTAATACATTTATACACACTGCACGTATATTCACACACACACACACACACACACACACACACACACACACTTGCTTCAGGACGCTGCCAGGAAACACACTGCAACTATACAGGATATAAACACTGTACTGAGACTACAGTGAGACTTCTGAACCTTTACTTATTTATTTGTATATATAATAAACATTTATGTATCAGACATGTGGGATTTACAACATGTAATCCTCATTTAAGGTGCCAGTGTCACTCTAAAGTAATACTTTTAACCAAATAAATAAATGAATAAATAAATAAAATGCCCACCCTTCCTCTAAAGATCTGTAGCATAAACTCTGAGAGAAGAATGTTTTCTGACTGTGATATTAAAATGCCATTAAATAAACAAACAAACAAACAAACAAACAAATCAATAAATAGTTTCAGGATGAACATGTTTGGGGGTGCTAATATTTTTGATACTTAATTAAAAGGCCATTTTGTCATCACAGAATTAAAGCTCATTACCTATACACATTAAAATTATATTTGATTTCCACATGAACGGTACAGTATTCTGGTTCCATTCTGGTTCTCCAAAGTAACAACAATATAAACAGTACTCCAGTAGAGCTCCAGGTCGGATTCTGAACATTGAAGTGCGAGAAAGCAATATCACACGCGGTAAATTCTGAAACTCACTGTTTCCAAACACGTCCTCACTTCGTCTTCTCTCAGTTGTCTCATTCCTTCAAAGCTGTAACACTGACACAGGCCGGACAGGAGTACCAGAAGTACTACGAAGGCCACTAGTACCACAAGTACCACACGCTGAAATCCGTCTGTGTTTATAGCGTTTACACGATTAAAAACACACAATTCTGTTGTAATGCTTTTCAGATCGTCGCATTAATAAACATGAAAATGTGCAGAAACAGACGAGAATATGAATGAATGTGAAATCATCTGCGCACAAATGTTCAGCTTCATCGTGTTGATATCTCGCTTTATAACCTGTTATAACAGCTCTATAAGGACATCTTCATTAACAGTAATACAGTGAAACAGGTTAAGTTCTAAATGAACTTCACTTCTGTATACGTCACATACACTCAGAATAAAATGGTACTAAACTGTACCGCTCCTGTCTCTGGCCTGCTAAACTTGTGTTTATACCTTTAACCTCTCACCTGGACATGTGGATACAGTGACCTTTACAAAACATCTCATTGGACTGTGATGACTTGATACAGTAAAGTGTTAACTCTTAGTACCTTCCTCAGAGACATTTAGTACCATTAAACTGCAGCAGTGTTTAGTGTGCATCTGTCTCAGGGGTTAAGTCTGTGCAGTTAGACTCATATATACAGTGTGTGTGTGTGTGTGTGTGTGTGTGTGTGTGTGTGTGTGTGTGTGTGTGTGAATTTAAGATTAATTTCACTATGTATAAACTAAACATAATTTTTTTAATGCTTTCAGTAGAATTACAAGCTCTGCAGGAAATAATCGAGCAGTTTCCATACAGTGTGTAATGCAACAATCTGTCTCACCGTCACCTGTCTCACAGTCACCTGTCTTACTGTCTTCTCTGGAGATCATTCTGCTACTGTTTAAATGCACTTCAGATCCATCAGCCGCCTCGTGCGTCCATCTACAGGCTTCATTAATATTCATGAGCGCGTGACGCATAAATAATAAAATAAAATAAAATAAAATAAACATAAAATGACCCCCTCACCGTGTGTTTCCGGTTCCTGCCGCTCCTCTCTTTATTCCCGCTCACAGAGGTCATGCTGAGATTCTCCCAAATATTCTCTCTCAATTATTAAATCACGTCCGCGCGCGTGATGGAGATTATTCCTGCGCGCGCCTCCGTCTCAGTTCCATGCGGGATAACTCTCCATCATCTTTACGCATGTCCACACACACACACACACACACACACACACACACCCACTGTTCCTCTGTTCCGTTTCCCCCAAATTTCCAGAGTGTAAACAGGATCCCAAGCTCCGGTCTTCAGCGCGCGTGCAGAAACGGCGCCACGAGAGACAACGCGATACAGGTCTGCGCGCGCTCCTCTACTGCATGCAACACACGCGCGCGCGCTCTCTCTCTCTCACTCACACACACTGCGTGTGCCTCTCTCTCGCTCATTTAAAACCAGAGGCTCGCGCACATCTGGATGTGAGCGGAGTCTTCCCGCCCCTTTGCTTATTAAATGACGTGTGGGCGTGAACTTACACTCTCTAAATACACACACACACACACACACACACACACACACACAAGAAGTGATCTGTTGTACACTGTGACATTTAGAGTAGCGCGTGACCGTGTTTAAACCCGACATCTCACCTACAAATGTCATAAATTTGCATTTACACACTGTAGCAGTGCAGCGCGCGGGTAGGTGGTGTTACACGGTCACACGGCGCCCCCTACTGACACACACACACACACTAGTTGGTGTGTGGTGGAAGCGCTGGAGCTACACTAGTGGTGGTTGAGGAGATCCCCCCTTACTATGTAAAGTGTTTGAGTGTCTAGAAAAGTGCAATATAATCTAACTGTAACTAACTAAAATGTACCTAACACACTCACACACACACATTGCAACCTGCAATCAAAAAAAAAACAGACACCACAGCTAACAGTGAACCAGTACTTTATTATGAGAACATTGTGAGTGTGTGTGTTCGTTTGTGTTAGCTCCAGGTACGAGTAATGTTGAGGTGCTGCAGGTGTTCAGTTATGGAGGTGTGCTGGGGGAAGGTGGACTGCCGGGCGTGGCGGATAGTCTCCCACGTGCGCATGCGACGAGCGTGGGCATGGCCTTTCTCCTGCTCGTGGTTCAGGTAAGGTCGACTCAGCCAGTACTCATTCTGAGCCTCACGCTCCAGTCGCTCCACCGTGTTCCGCTTCATCTGCCAGGTGACTGGGCGTGGCCTTCGCCATTTCCCGATCCACTGCCGGCCCGGAATTCCCTTCCGCAGCAGAGCCAGAGTCAAGAACATCCTGAACACCTCAACCTGTGCTCATCACAGAAAACAGGAAGAAGTAATAAATAAAAAATAGAAACAGTTGAGAGAAAAGGGGCAGAGCTCCAGAGGGGCGGGGTTAATTTCAGGGACAGAAAAACAGAAAGCCCAACAGAAGCCTGGAACCCAGATCGTTATATTTTGTTTTATAAACTGAAGCTTTAAATTAAATATGAGACATTTATTTTCTAATTTTTCATTGTATACATGTTATGTTTGTAGAACAGTTCTGCTGTCGTAGAAGAATTTGATCTCAGTTTAGAGATTTAGAGATTCTGTGTGTAATAAATAAACATCTGGCAGGACGGTGAAGGACACGCACTGGACACACTGCCCGAGGAAGCTCACACTCTTACCGCAGATCAAACTCATTCACCCCACAACCTGTGCATCCAACTCCTGTCTGGGAGAAACCTTCCACGTTCACCGTCCCAGAGGAACAGGCTGAGGAACCGGATTTATTCGCAGGCCATCAGACTACAGAATAACGGTGTGTCTGTTTAAACACATTACTCCGGTTCAGAGGACACTTACCTCTCGCTTTATCTTCTGCTCTTTACAGGCAATATCACACACTATTATATCTTTTCTGTTTCTTGAGAATATTGTCATTTCTCTTACAGAAGGTTTGTGCTGTTATCTCTGAACCTGAGTTGAGAAACTGATACATTTCCCTGAATTACTTCACTTTTACATCATATATTTAAACCCACAACCAGTACAGTTACATCCAAAAAGCACAAAATATTCTGTAACACAATGGAAGCTCATTTCAGGAGATTTATATAAATATTTAACATTTTTATTAATCAGAACAGAATTATGATTATTATGATTATTATGATTATTATGATTATTATTATTATTATTAACCACCATTCGGTCTGAGTCACCTTCAACACTGTAAATATTAAAAATAATCATGGATCATGGCGATCTTTATACAGAAACTGTAACTCAGTGACAAAAACAACAGTAAGAATATTGAAATATTACGAACCTTCTTTAAAATGATGTTTCTTTATGTGCTATGGGTTTTCCTGCTGTGACTCGGCTAACACACTTTAGCATCCTTCATAACCACAGCGCACATTCCCACAATGCACCGCGCCTTGCTCTGGCATCAGTGCGGCTCATTAGCGCCGCGCGCGGTGCGGAGGTGCACTGCAATTACAGCTGACTGCGGCTCCGAGTCGCAGCTACAGGGGGAAAAAAACAACAACTATTGAATAAACACTGAATAAACACGATGACAGCCCGAAAATCCGGCTCGCGGATAGAGACAGAAATAGAGAGATGTCGCTCAGAGGGACAGTGGGACAAAATCCCCGAGCTCGTGCGGCAGCTTTCTGCTAAACTCATTTCAACCGGTATGTGATTTCAGTCTGTTAGCATGTTAGCATGGGGAGGTAATGTTTACAGTCTCTTAATGTATATTCTGTATGACTTCGTTTCTGAATTTTATACAGCAACATTTCAAGCTGTCGTTATTAATACAAATGGCTTGTGTGTTTAATATTAAAAAAAAAACATTTAGAAGCTCAGAGCTCATTCAGAAACACAGCTAAGTAGCTCTCAGGACTTCCGGTCTTATGACGTCATGTTATGATTATACAGTTTGTGTCCTGAGTGAAAAATCATTTACTGTCTATAAACACCTTGTACTTCCGGTATTAGGGCTTAAAGTGTGGTGTTTAATGTGAGATTAAAGCTCAAATGATGATCCCTCTGTGTGTGTGTGTGTGTGTGTGTGTGTGTGTGTGTGTGTGTGTGTGTGTGTAGATGATGTGGGTGAGTTGTTATTAGGTGAAATGAAGTTGCAGCAGTTCCTGAAGGAGAACCCATTAAAGCAGAACTGCAGCCCCAGAACGGCTCGCCCTCCACTGACCGAGGCCCGCGCACACCTCACTAATGTCCTACAGCGAGGGAACCTCCGGGTGAGTCTCGATTCGTCTACAGTAAACACTACACACACCTTACTAATGTCCTACAGCGAGGGAACCTCCGGGTGAGTTTCGATTCATCTACAGTACACACTACACACACCTCACTAATGTCCTACAGCGAGGGAACCTCCTTCTGAGTCTCAATTCGTCTACACTATACACTACACACACCTCACTAACGCCCTACAGCAAGGGAACCTCCCGGTGAGGCTCAATTCATCTACACTACACACACCTCACAAGGGAACTTTGGGGTGAGTCTTGGTGTAGCGATAAGTGCAGCGCATTATATGATTGTGTTTGCTTTGCACTGTTTAGTGAATATTGTGTGATTTGGGACACACCCTGTGATTGGCTGGTTCAGGGTTGGAGCAGAGCTCTGTAGATGTCACTGACGGAGTGTGTATTGTGTGATTTGGGACACAGTCGGAGCTGCTGCAGGAGGCCAATGTGCTGATGGGGAAGTTGTGTTATGTGGAAGGTGACTACAGTGAGGCCCTTACTCTCTTCAACCGAGTGAACTTGGACGATATGCAGCTGAGCAGCGCTCCAATTTACCGCCTCGCCATGATCGCTGAAGCCTATGCCACCAAGGGTGAGTAGGCACGCATGCACACACACACACACACACACACACACACAGATTTTGTGATGGAAATGATTGAGTGGTGTAGTTGGTGTGTAAGCTCTGCTCTAACATTCTTATTTCCTGCAGGTTTGTGTCTGGAGAAGATGTCCAACTCCTGTCCACCATCCAGCTCTGAGGGAGATCAGGAGATCATCACCTGCTACGAGAAGTCTGGAGATATCGCTCTGCTGTACCTGCAGGAAGCTGAGAAGGTCCTTCTGTTCACTTAGAAACTAGTGACTTTCCAGTCAGATCACATTTAATCACAGATCACATTATGGTGATCAGCTACACCTGAAGCATGATCATGTTACAGTGATCCTCAGAACTTCTCAATATATTGATGATTGGGATGGTGGTGATTTTGGTGATGATAGTGGTGATTATGGTGGTGTTTGATGATGGGGGGTGGTGATGATTGTCATGAATGATGATTGTGGTGGTGGTGATGATTGTGGTGGTGGTGATGATTGTGGTGGTGGTGATGATTGTCATGATGGTGGTGGTGATTGTGGTGGTGGTGATGATGATGATTGTGATGGTGGTGATGTTGATGGTGGTGGTGGTGATGATTGTGGTGGTGGTGGTGGTGATAGTGGTGATGATGGTGATGGTGGTGGTGATGATAATGGTGGTGATGATGATGATTGTCATGGTGGTGGTGGTGATAGTGTTGATGATGATGGGGTGTTGATGATTGTCATGATGGTGGTGATGATAGTGGTGATGATGGTGATGGTGGTGGTGATGATAATGGTGGTGATGATGATGATTGTCATGGTGGTGGTGGTGATAGTGTTGATGATGATGGGGTGTTGATGATTGTCATGATGGTGGTGGTGATAGTGGTGATGATGGGGTGGTGATGATTATCATGATGGTGGTGGTGGTGATAGTGGTGATGATGGTGGTGGTGATAATGGTGATGATGATGGTGGTGGTGGTGGTGATGATGATGATGATGTTGATGGTGGTGATGATGATGGTGATGATGATGATGTTCTCTCGACACACACAGGCTCTAAGCGCGGGATTGCAGAACCGCAGTCCCAAACCCGGCCCGGTCTCACAGGAACAGGAACTCGGCTTTTTTCTAGAGACGGGACTCCAACGTGCTCACGTTATCCACTTCAAGAATGGGTGTGTGTGTGTCTTTGTGTTGGTTATCTGCTTTAGCATATTTATTTTAGACCTACTTTATCATGTATTAGCATTTAGCCCACTGTGATTTGATCTCACATTTCACGGGTGGGTGCGTGTGCGTGTGTGGGTGGGTGCGTGTGTGTGTGTTTTTCAGTAATCTTACCCATGGTGTTGGACGGTTTCGAGAGATTCTCCGTGCTGTGGAAACGAGAACCACACAGAACCTTCGTATGGTCAGTGTGTGTGTGTGTGTGTGTGTGTGTGTGTGTACTTGTGTGTACCTTTATTTATACACATAGTGTGTGTGTTTGTGTGTGTATTTATACAGCAATAACGTGTGTGTGTGTGTGTAGACTATAGCGCGTCAGTTGGCGGAGATCCTGCTCAGAGGGATGTGTGAACAGAGTTATTGGAGTCCGCTGGAGGATCCACCTGCACAGTCTCCACTCGATGAGCCGCAGTGTACACACACACATCCCGAGTACACACTGCCTCGCCGAGCACGCATCTACACGGGGGAGAAGTGCGGCGCACACACACACACACACACACACACACACGTACAGTGTTAG
>CM022761.1:4578823-4626323 GCA_012411365.1 Ameiurus melas
TTTAGGGTATAGTGTTTAGAGTGTAGGGTATAGTGTTTATGGTGTAGTGTTTAGAGTGTAGGGTGTAGTGTTAATAGTGTAGTGTTTAGAGTGTAGGGAGTAGTGTTAATGGTGTAGTGTTTAGAGTTTAGGGTGTAGTGTTAATAGTGTAATGTTTAGAGTGTTGGGTCTAGTGTTAATGGTGTAGTGTTTATGGTATAGTGTTTAGAGTGTAGTGAGTAGTGTTTATGGTGTAGTGTTTAGAGTGTAGTGAGTAGTGTTTATGGTGTACTGTTTAGGGTGTACTGTGTCCTTCACTGCCAGTGTCCACCTCTCGGATGATGGGATGGAGACAGAGATGGAGAGAGAGACAGACAGGTGTAGTGTGTAGTGTTTATGGTGTAGTGTTTAGAGTGTAGGGTGTAGTGTTTATGGTGTAGTGTTTAGAGTGTAGGGTGTAGTGTTTAGGGTGTAGTGTTTAGGATGTAGGGTGTAGTGTTTAGAGTGTAGGGAGTAGTGTTTATGGTGTAGTGTTTAGGGTGTAGGGTGTACTGTATCACTCACTGTCAGTGTCCACCTCTCGGATGATGTGGTACAGTTCGGTGTCGGTGGGATTTTGTCCCAGAGAGCGCATCACTGAGCCCAACTCTGCAGTGCTGATAGAACCGTCTTCATTCTTATCAAACAACATGAATGCCTCCCTAAACTCTAACACACACACACACACACACACTAATGATTTATATTAATATAATTATTAATGATCATCAGACACACACAGTGTGATTACCGGTGATCTGTTCCTCAGTGAGTTGGTCAGCCTGATGGAGAGAGAAACAAAAAAACATTAGTCAGGTGGTGAGACAGTTACTACTCACTAATTCAGTATAAATGTAATAAATATAAACATAAATATAAGAAGTGTAAGAATAAAAAATAATTATATATATATATATTAAACCAGTATTAAAAATTTAATTTGTGTGTGGTGTGTGTGTGTGTGTGTGAGAGAGAGAGAAAGAGAGAGAGAGAACTGCAACAGTAGATTAATCTTTCAGTTAGTGCTTTCTCTTAACAATCAAACCTCTGTTAAAAAGAATATTTTCCTCTCTTATACACACTCTGGACATAAAGCCTTTAAACTGGCATTTATTGAACCACTGATTAAAAACCTGGACTTGACCCTTGACCCTTGCCAGCTGTCTCTCTGTTGAACCTCTGAAGTTTCTTCTACACCCACTGCTCCCTTTCTCAGTGTAAGCTACATCTGGATATAATTATTCACAAACTGACAGGTAAAGGTAGATACATTGAGATAAACTGGCAGATACAGACAGACAGATGCTTTTTCTGTCTCCATTCATGGCTGCCTTTCTCTCTGACTCATTCAGCATGTGTAATATTGTTATTATGAAGACTGTCTCTCTCTCTCCTTCTCTCTTTCTGTCTTTCTCCGTCTCTGTCTTTCTGTCTGTCTTTTTTTTCATCCTAACCTTTATATCCTGGAGCTGGATGTCAGTCAGATCTGTCACCAGTCTCTTGGCCTTCGGTTCGTTGTCCCACACCTCCAATCTTTTCATCTCTGCTGTCTTCATGCCTTCACCTCCTCCTGTCTCCAACCTCCCTGATGTCTTCTTGTCCACTCCTCCACCCTTCCTGCCAACCATTCTGCTCTCCTCCATCAGTCCATGTCTCAGGTTGTCCAGGCAATGTGTGGTGAGGGCGGTCTGTCGGCGGAGGAGTGAGACATCAGCGTGAACCCTCTGCAGTCCGACCTTCAGGTCATGGAGCTCCTTCATCAGCCGTGCTGAGCTCACTTCCACCATCCTCTTCATCAGAGCAGTGATGTTGCGCTCCTGCTGCTCCATCAGCTCCGCATAAAAACACTGCTGCTGCTCCAACAACTCCAACACCACCGACACACACACCGAGTCCTGGCCAGCAGCCACACACACACGCTGCGGCACCATCATGCTGCCTCTACAGCTCCCACCATGTGTGCATGTGTGTGGATGGCAGATCTGCTTCATGCTTTTCAGCATGTTACTGTTAGCGCTGTGCTAATGTTACACACCAGAGATCATTTCACTGATTAAATGGGTCACAGGGGAGCGAGGGGTCCTGACTGTAGTGCACACTACTTATATATTCTATATCACAGGCAGGGTTGGGAGGGTTACAATAAAACGTATTCTGTTACAGTTACAAATTACTTCATCAAAAATTTAAACAACAACGTAATCCAAGTATCACATTATGAAAGTAATAGAATCTGATTATGTTTTGATTACTTCAAGGTCACATATGTAAATAAGGCCAAGAGAAAAGCAACATGATCTAAAATACTTGTATTTATAGCTTATTTTAGAGCTTAAAAACATCCTCAGTGTTTGGATTTGTTCTAATAACATAAAAATGTTAAAAAATAAACAAATAAATAAAAGATCATTGTCCCTGACGTGGATAACATTACATTACAATAGTTATGATGACCATATTCTGGTTTTCCAAAAAGAAGACACCTCTTAATAGAGATGGGGGTCTTAATAGCAAGCATTCAAAACAGTGTTACTGTGAATGCAGGCTTTAAAACACTGAAAAAGACACACACACACACACACACACACATATACATACATATATGTATATGTATATATGTATATACATATACATACATATATATATATATGTATATATGTATATAATATATACATATATATATATACATATATGTATATGTATATATATATATATATATGTATATACATATATACATATATACATATACATATATGTATATACATATATACATATATATATATATATATATATATATATATATATATATATATACATATACATATATGTATACATATATATATATATATATATATATATATATATATATATATATATATATATATATATATACACATATACATATATGTATATACATATATATATAAATTGGTTTCACTCTGTCCATGTTTGACATTTTTTCCTACATTCTTTTGAATGTCCCGGGAATGATGCCATGAATGAAACTTCTGCCAGTTCTTAGACTATCTCTTCTCTAATTTAGGGCAAAAGGTTCCTCCCAAAAACACCTGGGCGTTAAACTCTGCTCTCTGATTGGCTGCAGCAGAGTGTGACGAGTCTCTGATTGGTCAACTGATGTGTCAGTAAGTAATGTGCAGTGTTTTATTTCACTATGTTTATGTTAATGTGTACTTCATTGCTTCATATTTTCATTATAATGCAGAAATGAGAAAAAAGTAATAAGAAAAAAATGCTTTAAAACTAAGCAATTTCTAAAACATTTCTAAATGGTACCTTTGTAAACTATTTATTTGTGCAGGGAAATGAATTACTTTGCTGTGTTTCCTCATAAGTTTATAATATAATGATAATGAACATTTATAGTAGTGTGCATATCTATAATTTTATTGAACAGTTTAAGTATAATTAATATATAATATATTATATAATATATAAAATATATTAAATGTTATTTGAATTAATCCCTTTTATGTTACAAAATTGTAAATCAATTATATTATGTCTAAGGCTCAAACATTAAGTAAATAAAGGATTTACTTGTAGTTGTAAATAAATTATATTAAGTTTTAAGGTGTAAGGGTGTTTGAGCTTCGCTGTTGAGCTAAATCCAACTTTTACACACAACGCAACTCTCCGCGACGAGGAGGGAAAGCAGCTTCTGACGTCATATGTGTGCGACAGTAATGCTTCGCAGGTTAGCTAGCAGGGTTAAGCCAGGGTTTAACCAGGGTTAGCTGCAGTATGGCGCTATTTCCTGCATTTGGAGGAGTGTCAGATGCTGATAAGTCTGAAAAAACAGGTCAGCGAATTATTTTTCAGCTTTAATCTGGATGAGAAAAACTGATTACTGAACCAACAACTAGTAATGCTAATGCTAATGCTAACGCTAATGCTGATGCTGATGCTGCCTTACTGTGCCACAGTATCAGTAGTTATAAATCTGGCTGTAAAGTTAAACACAGCTTTCTGTTTGTTGTTGATGTTGTTGACGATATTATTTTATTTGTTGTACATCTGTGAGTTTTATTTTCTTATGTTTATGTCATGAGACATTTTCAGATGTCTTTGATCAGCACTGGACAATAATAAACCAGAATGTTTATTATCAGTGTTTATTATTAATTTCACATCAGTGCAGTGTGTGAATGTTTACAGGTTTATCACTGAGTTAAATAAAGTTATGCGGTAAAGTTAGAGTTGTGTGTAGTGAGAAGACACTATTGTGCAGTTACACAATATATGTTAATAAACCTGTTTACAGAAGAGAATTTGACAGTGTATTCATTATTATTATTATTATTATTATTATTATTTACTCCACGGAGCTGCTGAGTTCTGGATCATGATTGGTCAGAACGTGTTGATTAGTTTTCTAGAACAACAGCTCTGACAGTAGCGCAGGTTTCTGTTAATGCTCTCGCTCTAACAGGTTATCGTTTCTATAGTAACCACTCGTTCGTTGGTGAGTTTTCTTGAAGTAAAAAGATGTTTATGTAACGTGTAAGGAAGGAGTCTCCAGTGTCAGCGCTGTGTGACAGTTAGAGGAAACTTTAAGTTTTATGACCTCTTCAGGACAGAGGAGTTTACTCAGTTTTCTCAGTGAATCTGATGTGTGTTTCCATGACATCCAAGTGTTTCCACTTCCCATCGATTTACTTCGCTTGCTCTGTTCCTCCAGTTTTATTTAATGCATATATATCATGTAGAGTGTGTTTTATTTTGATGTGTAATTTCCTGTTTGTGTTTACAGATCTAGAATGGCTCAGTAATCGCAGTTTCATTAGTGGGGGTGCTTTGTCTCTACACCAACACACCACCCACAGACACACAGAGGAGTCACCCACTCCACGCCCCACACAGACCAGGTCCTCACACACACACACACACACACTGCATAAACACACACATGTTATGGGAGAGAGATAAAGTGATTAGCATTAGCGCAGTGAGGTCAGTCAGTCAGACGGTCATCTCTGTATGAAACAGGAAGTTGTGTAGTGAAAGGGTACGCACAGATATATTTATATTTATTTAGTCATGTGGAAAAAATACGTACACCCCTACATTTATCATAGCTTTTTTGATGAGAACCTGCTCGGGGAGTGCAGGTGGAACCAGTCTTATTTATACCCCACTCATATATAGTGTCTGGTGTTCCCTTAGCTTTTGAGGTGTGTGGTATCATCATGCAAAAAGTTGTGGACGACTGAGTCTCACAAGGGATTTTAAAAGATCTCCAAATTACATGAACTACATCATTCCACTGTATGGAAAATAATTTACAATTGGTGCAGATTTCAAACGACTGCCAATTAGTCAGGTCTGGACGTCCCAGCAAATTCAGCCCAAGAGCAGACCCTCTGATGCAAAATTAATTCTCGAAGAAACCCAAAATGTCATCACATGATCTGATAGTAAGTCTTGCAGCTGTTGCTGTCAAAGTGCATGCTTCTACAATCAGAAAGAGATTGTACAAATTTGACCTTCATAGGAGGCATGCCAGGAAAAAGTCTTTGGAAGATTACAGTTTGCCAGTGAGCATCTAGGCAAAGACCAGGCCTTTTGGAATAATGTGCTCTGGACAGATGTATCAAAGATAGACTTGTTTGGCCACAGTAACAGCAGACATGTTTGGTGCAGACCAAAGACAGCTTTTCAGGAGAAGAACCTCATACCAACTGTGAAGCATTGTGGTGGAAATGTTATGGTTTGAGGTTGTTTCGCTGCCTCAGGGACTGGACAAGTTGCATTCATTGACTGAACTATGAATTCTGCATCATTTCACTGAGTGCTTGAAGATAGTGTGAGGCCATCTGTTTGAAAGTTGAAGTGTAACCCAAAATGGACTTTTTAACAGGAAAATGATCATAAGCACACTATCAAATCCACCAAGGAATGGCTCAGAAAAAAACAATGGAGGGTTATGGAATGGCCTGAAATTCCAACAAGCCTGGTGGACAATTATGCAAAATGCCTACAAGAAGTTATTTCTGTAAAAGGGGGCAATACTAGCTTCTGAGGCCAAGGGTGTACTTACTTTTTCCACAGAAGAATATCACATTTATTGATATTTCTGTTGAATAAATGATTTGACCTAACACTTATGGTTTTGTTCAAGTACATCAATTTTATTAATAGGCGCTGTTTCAAAGATGATCAAATGTTTGTCCGTCCAAATATGGAGTGTACTTTTTTTTTTTCACATGACTATATAATATTATACCAACACATAAAGGGTCTTCAATCTTGTTTAATTATTTTACAGTGAACAGAAATCCGATGAAGATGAAGATGACACCAGATCAAAGAAGAGGAGAAAAAAGGAGAAGAAGAAGAGGAAGAGGCAGAAGAAACGCAGCAGAGATGATTCAGAGAAAAGCGACTCGGACACTGTTTACCCCAGTGACCTTCTGAACCGAGAACTAGAACCATCACAGAGGTTTGAGAACTAATCAGACTATGAGAATTAAGGGGACTTATGGGAACTAAAGGAACTGACAACAAAAACTAGGAGAGGTGGAGAACGTGGTGAGCTAGCTGGGGAAACTAATACAAGCTGGTAAGAGAGAAGAATCTGGAGAACGGAGATTGGGCAGACTATGGACGTGATTGGAGGGGTTGGAGATACAGGGATTAGGGAGCTGGGGAAAATAAGTGAACAGGGAGAACCAAAAGTGAACTGTGGGAGAAATATTTAGAGAAGAAAAAGGAGAATCAGGAAACGTAGAGGAACTATAACTTTGCTCTAATATATATATATATATATATATATATATATATGTATGTGTGTATATATATATATATATATATATATGTATGTGTGTATATATATATATATATATATATATATATATATATGTGTGTGTGTGTGTGTGTGTGTGTGTGTGTGTATAGACAGGAGGACTTGGTTAATGTGGCTGGAGTTTTGTGGCTTGATGATCTTCAGTGTCCCAGTGAGAAGCTGTTCTACCTGGACAGGAAGTCCGACCCTGCGAACTGGGAGTACAAATCTCTTTACAGAGCTCACATCACCAGGTACACCAGCCTGTCTGTCTGTCTGTCTATCTGACTCGCAGTCAGGTGTTTTATGTTTTATCTCCGCTCTAGAACCCATTGTATTAACGATGTGGTTCCTCACGGTCCTACCCTGTATATGTGCAGGTATAAGAGGAAAGGCAGGTCTGCTCTCGGATTGGACAGCAGGACTCAGGGCGTGTGTTGGGAAGACTCCGCCCCAGACAGGAAGCGTAAAGAAAAGAGAGAGGAGCGTTATTTCTCTCCCTCCAGTCGCCGCCTTCTCAACTCTGAAGCTCCACCCACTCTTTCAACCCCTCCCACTGATTCCACCATATCCTCTGATGCTGCTTCATTTATCCCCCTCCCCCCCTGTAAGGAGGAGTCTGACTCCGCCCCCCAAATCAGCACCAGTGCTGATCCGCTCCAAGTGTATGACCTTGCAACCTCACTGTGGCTGGAGGGCAAAGGTCAACCCGAGGTCAAAGGTCAGGTGCAGCCGCCTTCATCAAACATGTTAACGGCACGAGTGGAGGAGTTTAACAGGAAACTGAGGGAAAACCCCACTGACGTAAACATGTGGCTGGAGTTCATACAGTTTCAGGTGCATTTCTGTTGATTTATTTACTTTCCTTGGCAATAATGTGACCTGTAAATGACCAAAAAAGAACTCTTAAAATGAACTGAAAAATTACAGAGAGAGAGAGAGAGAGAGAGAGAGACACAGACGGAGAGAAAGACACACAGACAGAGAGAGAGACAGACTGAGAGAGAGACAGAGAGAGATGGACAGACAGACCGAGAGAGGGAGAGACACACACACAGACAGAGAGAGAGAGACACACAGACAGACAGATGTAGTTTATTTAAGGCAGTAAGATGAATATATTAATGAGTTAAAATAGCCTCGTTATTTAAACCTAAACTGGTGTGTGTGTGTGTATTCAGGACGAGGTGGGCGCCACCCTCTCGGGGCAGGGGGTGGAATCTGAGCGTGCTCTCTGGGACAGGAAGTTGAGTGTGGTGGAGCGGGCGCTGCAGTTGAACCCTGGCAGTGTGGAGCTGAAACTGCACAGACTCAGGCTGGGCAAGGGATTGTGGGATAGCACAACACAGCTGAAGGAGTGGAAGAAGGTGGTGTTCATCCACCCAAACAGTGCCCCCCTGTGGAGGAGCTACATCCTGTTCACACAGAGCCAGTTCAGCTCTTTCTCTGTTCCCATGGTGACCAGCGTATATAGAAAGTGTCTGAGCACGCTCAGTGCGGTGCAGGACGGACAGCTGACGTCTCACCCAGCGCTGCCGGGGACAGAACACCACCTGCTCGGTGAGGGATAATTAATCAATTAACTGATTGACCAATGATGTCATGGGCATTACAGCAGCTGGCCAATCAGCAACTTTTTCAACGCACACTTATAATAATCACAGATTTTAATAATAATCTCTTTCTTTCTTTCTTTCTTTCTTTCTTCATGTGTGTGTTTATGTGTTTCAGACCTATTTGTGCGTCAGTGCCACTTCCTCCGTCAGGCAGGTCACTCAGAGAAAGCTGTGTGTCTTTTCCAGGCTCTGATTGAGTTTACCTTCTTCAAACCCGACAACGTCAGAGACCTAACCACTAAACAGCAGGTAAACACACACACACACACACTTTGTCTAACACACATACACGTGCATACAGAGATACCTGTGTTCATGTGTTAATTAGTAGATAAATTAAACATATAGAGACAGAGTGACAAAAACTGTTTGTGTATGTAGGTGGAGTTCTTTGAGACATTCTGGGACAGTGGTGAGCCGAGGGTGGGGGAGGGCGGGGCTAGAGGGTGGAAAACCTGGATGAAGCAGCAGGAGAGAGGAGGATGGATACAAACACCTGATACAGGTATACAAACACACACACACACACACACACACAGGTACACGTGCTAACACACACCTGAAGCAGAATCCACAGTGTGTGTTGTTGTTGTCACAGAGGAGGAGGATGAAGGTGATGATGAAGATGAGATTAAGGATAAAACCCAGCCGAGGTGGAGAATCTGGCTTGACGTGGAGTCTTGGCGGGAAGCCAACCACTGGTTACCATGGAGACCGGACAAAGCTAAGGGCCAATTAGAGGAGGAGTGTGAGGATCCAGACAGACAGGTCCAGCTCCACCAGTCTATACCTAACCATAATAAACACACTCATCACACACACACACACATGCTTATCACAAACCGAGAAGTGCACTGAGACAAACAGACAGACAGTAACATGTTGTGTGTTACCTGTGCAGGTGCTGTTTGATGATATCGGACTGTCTCTGATCCGAGTCGAGTTGCCAGAACTGCGTCTGTGTCTCTTGCTCTCTTTCCTTCATATACTGGGTGTGCCTATTGGCTCCACCTCTTCATCAAGCCCTATTTGGGATGACTCCACCCTATTGGATGACTCTGCCCTGTTGGACGAGACTCTTGACAACGAAAGACCTTTGACCTCCCATGACATCCCACTGACTGGAATTAGTGCTGTGGGTCACATGACCTCTCAGTGTGACTCTAGGAAGAAGAGGGCGGGGCTTTGTAAACAGGGGGAGGAGTTTGTTAGGAATGTTCTGGAACAGACCCTCCCACTGTTTCCACCTCAGGACCGAACAGAAGTCACCCTCTGCTGGATGCGATATGAAAAACTCAAGGTCTGATCTCATCTCCCTCCCTAGGTCTCCCTCTGATCTCCCTGATTTCTGATCTCCTCTGATCTCTCTCCTCTGTGTGTGTGTGTGTGTGTTTGTGTGTGTGTGTGTGTGTGTGTGTGTTGCAGGTGCTGCAGTGTGTGCGTAGTGGCAATAAGAAGTGTATTAGGGTGCAGGGGAAGCGCAGTAAGCGTTTATTGAAGCGTTTACTGAAGCAGCAGGAGAATCGCAGCTCTCTGTCGCTGTGGCGTGAGTACGGCCATGTCGAGTGGTTATTAGGAAACATTGAGGAAGCACGCAGGGTTTTTGACTCTGCCCTCACGTTGGGCAGAGCCTCGGGTCTACATGACTCCGCCCTCTGCAACCTCTGTCTACTTTATGCACAATTAGAAATGGAACTCCTGTGTCTGGGCGGGGCTGAAAGTGTAAAGGCCACACCCACTTCTGCCACTTCCTCTCGGGCAGTGTACATCCTGACCAAATTAGCAGAAGGCGCCACATACAGGCCTTTCACAGGAGAGATCAGCGCCGTAACCATACTCAAGTCACGCAAAGCCTACGAACATGCCGTATCAGAGGGTGTGGCATGTGAGAAAGCCTGTGCTCTGATTGGCTGTTTTGGACTGTTCCAGTATTTGACGCTGGGGGTGGATGCGGCCGATGCGGTGTTCACTCAGGCCAGAGAGAACCTGACGTGCACTCAGCAGCGCGAGGCCATGTGTATCCTGCATGTGGCGCTTTTACATCATCATGCCAGTGTCAGGGTGTTTCCTCTGCGGCGTGTGAGGTCAGCGCTGAGAGACGCACTCACACTGCTGCCCCACAGCGCGCCCCTGTGGAGGCTCCACCTACAGGTCGACACCCGCCACTACAATGCTGCCAACACTCGCCGGTTCCTACACGCCATCGCTAAGGGCAACCACAGCATCCTGCCTCGACTGTTCACCTTAACAACCGAACAGCAGCGGAAGAAACGGATAGACGCTGTGCTGAGGTATGTATGGGCATGTCCCAAACCACACACCTTCACTATATAGCTTCATCTGCAGCACAAGGCATTATGGGTATTCTGTGTAGTAGTGTACTAGCTAGTAAATGTGAAGTGGATTTGGATGAAGTCCAGTGATGTTACAGTTTTATACAGCATTTGAAATAAAATATTTTGTGTGTATGTATACGTGTGTGTGTGTGTGTGTGTGTGTGTGTGTGTGTGTGTGTGTGTATATATATATATATATATATGTATCTGTGTGTGTCTGTGTCTGTTCAGGTCGGGTCTCCCAGCCGAGTCTCTCCCTGTGTTCCCGGAGTCTGGCCTTTACAACCGCATCCGTGCACTGTTTGAGGTTGCCGTGGCGACGGAGGGTGGTGCTCACTGCCCTCTGCTGTGGAGACGCTACATCAACTTTATGGTGAAGATTATTTTAGTTCCACAGTAGAGCTTGGTGATGATGATGATGATGATGATGGTGGTGGTGGTGGTGATGATGATCGTGTGTTTACAGGTGTGTAATGGAGATGTAGAGAGAGGAAGAGGAATCTTCTACAGAGCCCTACAGCATGTCCCCTGGGTGAAAGTGAGCAGTTCATTTTTTCCACTCACCTGAACATTAATAGCATGTTAATCATCATACTGACCACTGTGTGTGTGTATGTGCGCGTGTGTGTGTGTGCGTGTGTGTACAGGTGCTGTACACGGACGCTGTGAGCTTGTTCCCTGATCGTGTTCAGGAGGTTTTGGATCTGCTGATGGAGAAGGAACTGAGACTCCGAACCCCGATGGAGGAGCTGGACATCCTGCTGGAGGACTAAAGCACTAAAGACCTTCACACAATGCACTGCTTCTCCACACCACAGACTGTGGATATTAATCAGATTATTTATTATTTTATTTTGGAACAAGAACATTAGGAATCATTTTGTATCAATAATAAATGTTAAACGATTGTTATTCTGTGTTTGTGTTCCTATACTAGTGCATTATATAGCACACTGATGCAGGGAACTGAATGAGTGAGAATCATTAATAGATTTCATTACAGTTTATCAAAGTAACACCTTCAGTCCACTCTGGGCGTGTCCCAATCCACACACCCTATTGACTATATAATGTAGGATACATGAACAAGTGAGAGGAGTGAAGGAGGAGGATAGATCTCTGACCTCCTCACATCCTGACATCCTGACATGTTTACTCCAGCTCTTACACACACACACACACACACACACACACTTCTGCTGCAACTGTGCGCCCCCTACTGACACACAGCTGGTAACCTGCAGGTTATAGAGGAACACTGTATTACTGCAGTGAAGCACAGGGAGACCGGCTGGCTTCATTTTCACTTCTGCACTTTTTAAAATGCGCGTTTTAGCCTGAACAGAGCATTAATTTATTATTAATTTGTTTAATTGGTATTTAATAGCAGTTTCTGATTTATTCCTTACATTTTATCATTAGGACACCAAGCAAATAGCTCTGTTTTTTTTTTTATTATTAAACGCTTTATACTCTATCTTAATTTAATATAATTCATTATTATTCACTTTGTTATAATGTTTTTTACAACTAAAACATTAATATCAGTTATATATTTATTCTCTGTATTGCGCTGATCTTTCTACTGAGGAGCTGAACAGAACCGGAACGAACTCTCGCGAGATTTAAAATAATGCCCTGGGGAGATTTGTCTTTAGCTCTCGCGAGATTTAAAAACGCGTGTCTTTAGCTCTCACGAGAATACTGCTGTGTATTTCTGTATCCTAGCAACCGGCGCGTCCGTGATGGAGGATGATATAGACTCTGCAGGTAAGAGCACAACTTAAAACTGGAGAAAGTTATTAGTTTCTCACGTGTGTAAATTCAGTAACTCAGATGTTTATACTGAGTTACTGATTTAACAGACAATCAGAATACATCATAATTACATTTCCAAACAGAAAAAATAATCAGGTTTACATTACTAACAGCTGCAGCAGTATGTGGATATACATGCGGTGTAATCTTCTTCATCATCATCATCATCATCATCATAATAATACACTAGAATAGAATTGTTACAATAAGGAAACGTTTCCATTTGAACCCTTTAATGGATTATCTGTTTTCTGCTCTTTTATTTGGTGAAGTCTCAGTAAGCTGGTAATTAATATAATATATAATAATCAATATAAACTATAATTGATAATATCTCTTTACAGAATGTAATCAGTAGTAGAAGAGGGTTTTGTGTATGACAGCGTGATGTTCAGCTTCATATTAAAGCTCAAACTCTTACATTCTGTTCCAAATGAATGACTTATTAAAGTTTTGTGCTATTTTATTGAACTTTTAAATAACTGTAATATTATATGTAATAAATGTAATATTAAAGGTGTATGTTGTTGTTGGGAAGATCAGCACTCAGAGTGTGTGTGTGTGTGTGTGTGTGTGTGTGTGTGTGTGTACAGGAGCTGTGGTGCCCACGCTGCACAGGAGAATCAGTTCCGCATTCGATGTGTTTGATCATGAATCTAATCACACTGTGGACGTCAGGTACAACATCACTCACATCTGCATTTGCATTATTCATGATTGTTTCTGATTGTCGTTGGGTTAAAGCACATACAGTGGAACACAAATAAAATGTGTGTGTGTGTGTGTGTGTGTGTGTGTAGAGAGATCGGCACTATAATCCGTTCACTCGGCTGTTTCCCCACAGAGGCGGAGCTACATGACATCATTGCTGAGGTCAGAGTGACCTTTCTGCATCTGTAATGTTTATTACTGACCGTGTTCGAGATTATGAACTGTGTGTGTGTGTGTGTGTGTGTGTGTGTGTGTGTGTGTGTGTGTGTGTGTGTGTGTGTGTGTGTGTAGATAGAGGAAGAGGAGGCGAGTGGATTTATCCGCTTTGAGAAATTCCTTCCTGTCATGACCAAAATATTAATGGACAACCAGTGAGACATGCGCACTCACACACACACACACACACACACACACACATGTTCAAGTGTGAGGTTTATTAAATACAGTGTTTATTATAACAGAGAGTTCAGCTGCTCTTTCAGTCACATTTAAACTTTATTTATTGCTAAATCCCTTAGAATCCACAATAAACCACTGATCATTACACTGTGCTGCTAAATAATCTGTCCTTCATCTGTCCCTGTCTCTCTCTCTTTCTCCGTCCGTCTCTTTCTATGTCCGTCTCTCTCTGTCCGTCTCACTCACTCTCTCTCTCTCTCTCTCTCTCTCTCTCTCTCTCTCTCTCTCTGTAGGTTTCGTCCTATTCCTGAAGATTTACTCCTACAGGCATTTGAGGTCTCTCTCACATCTACACTCTACTCCCACGTCCATTCTCACACTCATGTTCACTTTCTTATCAATTTGTAAATCTCAAGTACATATGTGTGCCATTGACACACCTGTAACACTGATAATAAACATATTCTGTGTGTGTGTGTGTGTGTGTGTGTGTTTGCACATGGGTGTGTGGGTTCAGGTGTTGGACGAGCAGAAGAACGGACATCTGGAACCAAAGGAGCTCACCAAGTATCTCACACAGGAAGGTAAACACTCTCTACACACATAGTATACTTCTCTCTCTGTCTGATGGCCTGCTCATCTCTCTTTCTCTTTCTTTCTTTCTTTCTTTCTTTTTCCCTCTCTCTCTTTCACACAGGTGAGCCGTTCTCTCAGGAGGAAATGGATGAAATGCTGTCAGCTGCTCTTGATCCTGATAAACAGCTTGTCTTCTACAGAGTTTGTTAGCATGATGACCCTTGATGACCCGCGGTAACCACGGAGATGCCACTCTTCATCGTTTGCTTAATGTCCCGTTTATAATGCTGTTTTTCAGAAAGAAAGTAAATGACCTGTCTGTTGTGTCAGATCAGCTTTATTTCTGCACTGTATAGAAGTGGTGTAAAGCTGAATGTAGTGTTAATAACACACACACACACACACTAAAATCATTCCTCCTGTCTGTTGTTCCTTGTAAAACACATGAACTCATAAAACTGTATTTTAACTAAAAGCATCACTAATTTGATCCTGATTTCTGATTTTTAAAAAGCCCCATTAGTTCACTTAAACACATCGGGGCACTACACATCGGGGCACTGCATTCCACACCAGGGCACTACACACCAGGGCACTACACAGGGCACTACACACCGGGGCACTACACATCGGGCACTGCATTACACATCAGGGCACTACACACCGGGCACTGCATTACACATCAGGGCACTACACACCGGGGCACTACACACCGGGCCACTACACACGGGGCACTACATAGGCACTGCATTACACATCAGGCACCACAGGGCACATACACCGGGGCATACACACGGGCACTACACAGGGCACTACACGGGCACTACACCGGGGACATACATAAGGCACTACACACCGGGGCACTACACAGGGCACTACACACCGGGGCACTACACAGGGCACTACACACCAGGGCACTACACAGGGCACTACACACCAGGGCACTACACACCGGGGCACTACACACCGGGGCACTACACATCGGGGCAGTACACAGGGCACTACACACCGGGGCATTACACATCGGGCACTGCATTACACATCAGGGCACTACACACCAGGGCACTACACAGGGCACTACACACCGGGGCACTACACACCAGGGCACTACACACCGGGGCACTACACGGGGCACTACACAGGGCACTACACACCGGGGCACTACACAGGGCACTACACACCGGGGCACTACACAGGGCACTACACACCGAGCACTACATACGGGCACTACACACGGGGATCAACACACATCAGGGCACTACACACCAGGGCACTACAGGGCACACACACGGGCATTACACATCGGGTACTGCATTACACATCAGGGCACTACACCAGGGCTCACCGGGCACACTACACCAGGGCACTACACACGGGCACTACACACGGGGCACTACACACACGGGGCACTACATCGGGGCACTTACACCGGGGCATATACATCGGGCACTGCATTACAATCAGGGCACTACACACCAGGGCACTACACAGGGCACTACACACGGGCATTACACACCGGTACTGCATTACACATCAGGCACTACACACGGGGCACTACACACCGAACTCACCGGGCCTACACGGGGCACACACATCGGGCACTACACACCGGGGCATTACACATCGGGCACTACACACCAGGGCACTACCCAGGGCACTTCATTTTACATTTACATTTATTCATTTAGCAGACGCTTTTATCCAAAGCGACTTACAAATAAGCAAAGCGATATATCAAGCACGGAACAATACAAGTAGTGCTACTATACAAGATCCATTAATTGAATACCAGAGGAAGCAAAGTGTACAGAGTAGAGGTGTAAGTGCGTTGTGTGTGGGTTTTTCTTTTTTTTTTTTCTCTAGGAGTTGGTTAGGTGTTCACAGAAGAGGTGGGTCTTTAGCTGTTTTTTGAAGATAGTGAGAGATTCTGAAGTCCGGATTGAAATCGGAAGAGCATTCCAACACTGGGGAACGGTAAGCGTGAAGGTTCTATGAAAGGGACTTTATGCCACGCTGAGTGGGAACTACTAAACGTTGGTCGCTAGTCGATCGCAGATTGCGAGAGGGAACGTAGGCCTTCAGGAGAGAGTTGAGGTAGGGGGCGCTGTTCCTGACAAGGTCTTGTAGGTGAGCATCAAGGCCTTGAACTTGATGCGGGCAGCTACAGGAAGCCAGTGGAGGGAGATGAAGAGGGGTGTGACATGGGTTGTCTTGGGCTGGTTGAAGACAAGGCGCGCTGCAGCATTCTGAATCATTTGAAGGGGTTTGATGGAGCTGGCTGAGAGGCCTGAAAGCAGTGAGTTGCAGTAGTCCAGTTTAGAGATAACAAGTGCCTGTACTAGTATCTGTGTAGACTGTTTGGTGAGGTATGGTCGGATTTTCTTGATGTTATACAGGATGAACCTACAGGACCTTGCAGTTGCTGAGATGTGGTCTGTAAAGATCAAGCCGTCATCAAGAATCACCCCAAGGTTCCTGGCCGTCCTGGTTGGCATGAGTGTAAGTGAACTTACACTTTTTCCCAGGTTAAGCTGAAGATGGTGCTCCTTCATCCAGACCGAGATGTCTGACAGGCAAGAAGAGATGCGTGCAGAGACAGATGGATCGTCAGGCTGGAAGGACAAATAGAGCTGGGTGTCAGGGCACTACACACCGGGGCACTACACATCGGGGCACTACACACCAGGGCACTACACACCGGGGCACTACACACCAGGGCACTACATCAGGGCACTACACACCGGGGCACTACACAGGGCACTACACACCGGGGCACTATACACCGGGGCACTACACACCAGGGCACTACACACCGGGGCACTACACACCAGGGCACTACACATCAGGGCACTACACACCGGGGCACTACACACCGGGGCACTACACACCGGGACACTCACGGGCACTACACGGGCACTACACATCGGGGCACTACACACGGGGCACTACACAGGGCACTACACACGGGCACTATACACGGCTACACCCTCACGGGCACTACACACCAGGGCACACACTCGCACTACACCGGGCACTACACCGGGGCACTACACACCGGGGCACTACACACCGGGGCACTACACACCGGGGCACTACACACCGGGACACTACACGTCGGGGCACTGCACCGTGTAACTCTTTATCTGTCAGTATCATTACTAAGGCAAATCGGAACTGCTAATAAACCAGCTCTGAGGTTATTTAATGAAAATGTTCCTGTTGGAGCTCCAACTGCTGTAATTCATACCAGAAACAAGCTCATCAGAGATTCCACTGAGCGGTGCAGTTTATTAATCCACAAATATTTAATCTTCAATGCTTTAATAAGCACAATAAGATATTTAAAAAATGAAAATGAAAGGGGAAAAACATTAATTCGAAGTGTTAGAATGTACTGTATTATGTTACTTTTAGTATTATTGAAGGTGCGGTGTGTCATATTTAAACTTCATAGCCAGCAGGGGGCGCTGAACATTGCACACTTTATTAGAGAGAAGGATACACTTTAAACTGGAATTCAAATTATTAAAATCAGTTTTTCAGATTTTTTTTTGTTCCTGTCCCTGTTATAGACACAGATACCATATTATATCTGACAAAATACCAAAAATCTTATTTTAATCCTATATTTCATCAAGTTTGGGGGGAAAAACATCAAAATATTTTGATGATTAATATTTAGGTAAAAATTGTGATCGTCCAGTTAGATGCTCTCTAGACTGTATCGGGGCGTGGCATACTCTATAGTAGCAGCTCATTAGCAGTAAACAGGATTCATCAGTGTTTGTGTCTGAGTGTTTTCCCACACACTGTTCCCTTTTCCACACATACACACTGCTTTACCATTTTTTAACACCACTGTCACTGTCTGCTATACCTGTGACCAAACCATTTCTGAGTAAAATTAAAGTGATAATGTTGAATTAGAAATTCATCTATTATCTATTATGATATAAATCAGGATCTTCAGTTTTATCAGCACAGGGGCATGTAACTGCATGCTTTTATTCCAGTAAACAGGTACAGATGTATCAGGTGTAGTTGAGTGGAGAATCAGGTGAAGTTGAGTGGAGGATCAGGTGAGCTGAGTGGAGGATCAGGTGAACTGAGTGGAGAATCAGGTGAACTGAGTGGAGAATCAGGTGAAGCTGAGTGGAGAATCAGGTGAACTGAGTGGAGAATCAGGTGAAGCTGAGTGGAGAATCAGGTGAACTGAGTGGAGAATCAGGTGAAGCTGAGTGGAGAATCAGGTGAGCTGAGTGGAGAATCAGGTGAACTGAGTGGAGAATCAGGTGAAGCTGAGTGGAGAATCAGGTGAACTGAGTGGAGAATCAGGTGAAGCTGAGTGGAGAATCAGGTGAACTGAGTGGAGGATCAAGTGAAGCTGTGTGGAGGATCAGGTGAAGCTGAGTGGAGGATCAGGTGAACTGAGTGGAGGATCAAGTGAAGCTGTGTGGAGGATCAGGTGAGCTAAGTGGAGAATCAAGTGAACTGAGTGGAGAATCAGGTGAAGCTGTGTGGAGGATCAGGTGAACTGAATGGAGGATCAAGTGAAGCTGAGTGGAGAATCAGGTGAGCTGAGTGGAGGATCAGGTGAGCTGAGTGGAGAATCAGGTGAACTGAGTGGAGAATCAGGTGAAGCTGAGTGGAGAATCAGGTGAACGGTGGAGAATAGGTGAAGCTGGTGGAGAATCAGGTGAGCTGGTGGAGATCAGGTGAACCGGTGGAGAATCAGGTGAAGCTGAGTGGAGAATCAGGTGAACCGAGTGGAGAATCAGGTGAAGCTGAGTGGAGAATCAGGTGAAGCTGAGTGGAGAATCAGGTGAAGCTGAGTGGAGGATCAGGTGAAGCTGAGTGGAGAATCAGGTGAAGCTGAGTGGAGGATCAGGTGAGCTGAGTGGAGAATCAGGTGAAGCTGAGTGGAGGATCAGGTGAGCTGAGTGGAGAATCAGGTGAGCTGAGTGGAGAATCAGGTGAACTGAGTGGAGGATCAAGGTGAAGCTGAGTGGAGAATCAAGTGAACTGGTGGAGAATCAGGTGAGCTGTGGAGATCAGGTGAGCTGTGTGGAGGATCAGGTGAACTGAATGGAGGATCAGTGAAGCTGGTGGAGAATCGGTGAAGCTGTGTGGAGGATCAGGTGAACTGAGTGGAGAATCAGGTGAAGCTGTGTGGAGGATCAGGTGAAGCTGTGTGGAGGATCAGGTGAACTGAGTGGAGGATCAGGTGAAGCTGTGTGGAGGATCAGGTGAACTGAAGGGAGGATCAGGTGAAGCTGAGTGGTGGAGGACCAGGTGACCAAGCCTAACACCGGCGCTGTATCCATGGATAAAACTGAAAACCACTGAGAGAAATGGCTCACCGCGCCTGCGCACTAGGGGGCAGTAAGCAAGCACGCGAGAACCCTATTGCGAGAACAACCCCCCTTTCCACTCACGCGCGCACATACTACATGTCCCATTATCCTCTGCGCCGGAAGTGCTCTGTATCCATGACAGTGTTGTTGTTGTTAAGCGAATCCATTCAGTGTTATGTAAACGTAGCTAGCATTTAGTGATTCATTTTCTTCCAGTAACTTTTCCTCCAGACTATTAAACAGCATTTAATAAAATAGTTTTTATTTCCTGAACGCAAAATGAAGCGAAAGATACTGCAGCAGAGCTAGCGCGAGGTTAGGGGACTCGCCGATAATATCATCGAACATCTATCAGGCTAACACTGCGGGCAAAGGGAGGTTAGCTAGTACAGGGAGCGCGATAGCTGCTGATCGGAATATCGCGATATCGTAGTTTATTATTCAGTTCTCAGTGATGTGAAGCCGGAGAGGATGCAGGAGCGGCGGCCAGACGAGGAGAAGCGGCCGCGGGCAGAGCTGATACACACACCAGGAGCAGGAGGAGGAGAGGATGATCTCCAGATACAGCCGCAGAGCCGTGAAGCAGAACCTGCACATGTGAGGAGAACATCTCAGTGTGTTAATCATTAACACTGACATCTCAGTGTGTTAATCATTAACACTGACATTTCACTGTGTTCATCATTAACACCGACATCTCACTGTGTTCATCATCAACACCGACATCTCACTGTGTTCATCATCAACACCGACATCTCACTGTGTTCATCATCAACACCGACATCTCACTGTGTTCTTCATCAACACTGACATCTCACTGTGTTCATCATCAACACCGACATCTCACTGTGTTCATCATCAACACTGACATCTCACTGTGTTCTTCATCAACACCGACATCTCACTGTGTTCATCATCAACACCGACATCTCACTGTGTTCTTCATCAACACCGACATCTCACTGTGTTCTTCATCAACACTGACATCTCACTGTGTTCATCATCAACACCGACATCTCACTGTGTTTATCATCAACACTGACATCTCACTGTGTTCATCATCAACACTGACATCTCACTGTGTTCTTCATCAACACCGACATCTCACTGTGTTCATCATCAACACCGACATCTCACTGTGTTCATCATCAACACCGACATCTCACTGTGTTCTTCATCAACACCGACATCTCACTGTGTTCTTCATCAACACCGACATCTCACTGTGTTCATCATCAACACCGACATCTCACTGTGTTCATCATCAACACCGACATCTCACTGTGTTTATCATCAACACCGACATCTCACTGTGTTTATCATCAACACTGACATCTCACTGTGTTCATCATCAACACTGACATCTCACTGTGTTCTTCATCAACACCGACATCTCACTGTGTTCATCATCAACACCGACATCTCACTGTGTTCATCATCAACACCGACATCCACTGTGTTCTTCATCAACACCGACATCTCACTGTGTTTATCATCAAACCGACATCTCACTGTGTTCTTCATCAACACCGACATCTCACTGTGTTCATCATCAACACCGACATCTCACTGTGTTCATCATCAACACCGACATCTCACTGTGTTCTTCATCAACACCGACATCTCACTGTGTTCATCATCAACACCGACATCTCACTGTGTTCATCATCAACACCGACATCTCACTGTGTTCATCATCAACACCGACATCTCACTGTGTTCATCATCAACACCGACATCTCACTGTGTTCTTCATCAACACTGACATCTCACTGTGTTCATCATCAACACCGACATCTCACTGTGTTCTTCATCAACACTGACATCTCACTGTGTTCATCATCAACACCGACATCTCACTGTGTTCTTCATCAACACCGACATCTCACTGTGTTCTTCATCAACACTGACATCTCACTGTGTTCATCATCAACACTGACATCTCACTGTGTTCATCATCAACACCGACATCTCACTGTGTTCTTCATCAACACCGACATCTCACTGTGTTCATCATCAACACCGACATCTCACTGTGTTCTTCATCAACACCGACATCTCACTGTGTTCTTCATCAACACCGACATCTCACTGTGTTCTTCATCAACACCGACATCTCACTGTGTTCATCATCAACACCGACATCTCACTGTGTTCATCATCAACACCGACATCTCACTGTGTTCTTCATCAACACCGACATCTCACTGTGTTTATTAACAGGACTAGTAGCTCAGTGTTATAAACTTAAACCCGCTGATGTTTTTGTGTCTTTAATTTGAAGGCAACTCATGCAGAGAATTAGGGAGTGTCACACTGTTATAAACACAGCTGTGTGTATCTCTCTGTGTGTGTGTGTGTGTGTGTGTGTTTTAGTAGTGGGATTTCACACACTGCCCTCCATCAACATCCCCCACCTGAAGAGGCAGAGACAGACTGCACACCCCAGTCCAGGGCACTACAGCAAGATGCACCCACCTGTAACAGGTAAACACACAGATGTCTGACTGAACTGTCTGTCTGCTCTTTGTCACTTTTTTCTGTCTCTCTCTCTTCCTCTCTCTCCCCTGTGTTGGTGTTTCTGGCTCATTCTGTTCATTCTGTCTCTGTGAGGTCGGTGTGTCCATCAGCGGTTGCCGTGGAGACGAGCAGGGCTTGGTCTGGGATTGACAGTTACACAGGAACAGGAGTGAGCACTGAACGCAGCTCTGTCTTCTCCTGGGCTTATGATGTGAGACACACACCACACACACACACACACACTCAAACATACATAAATGCACACCACACACACACACACACACTTTATATACAGATGGATGAACAGAAGTACTGCTGATGATTAATGTATTTGTTTGTGTTATATATATATATATATATATATGTATGTATGTGTGTGTGTGTGCGTGTAGGAGTTTGATAAAGCAGCGTCTCGTCAGGTCCAGCTGCTGTTTGAGGAGATTGATGAGGAGCTGTATGAGGGGAGAGGAGGAGTGCAGCAGGACGAGTGTAAACTGTGGACATCACGATTCCCTCATCTACGGTACACACACCACTACACACACGCATCACTAAACACACACACACACACACATCACTACACACATACAGTATCTCACAAAAGTGGGTACACCCCTCACATTTTTATAAATATTTGATTACAGTGAGGGGAAAAAAGTATTTGATCCCCTGCTGATTTTGTACGTTTGACACTGACAAAGAAATGACCAGTCTATAATTTTAATGGTAGGTTTATTTGAACATTGAGAGACACAATAACAACAAAAAAATCCATAAAAACGCATGTCAAAAATGTTATAAATTGATTTGCATTTTAATGAGGGAAATAAGTATTTGACCCCTCTGCAAAACATGAGTTAGTACTTGGTGGCAAAACACATCTCAGGAGGGATTTTGTCCCACTCCTCTTTGCAGATCTTCTCCAAGTCAATAAGGTTTCGAGGCTGACGTTTGGCAACTTGAACCTTCAGCTCCCTCCACAGATTTTCTATGGGATTAAGGTCTGGAGACTGGCTAGGCCACTCCAGGACCTTAATGTGCTTCGTCTTGATCCACTCCTTTGTTTCCTTGGTCGTGTGTTTTGGATCATTGTCATGCTGGAATACCCATCCACGACCCATTTTCAATGCCCTGGCTGAGGGAAGGAGGTTCTCACCCAAGATTTGACGGTACATGGCCCCGTCCATCGTCCCTTTGATGCGGTGAAGTTGTCCTGTCCCCTTAGCAGAAAAACACCCCCAAAGCATAATGTTTCCACCTCCATGTTTGACGGTGGGGATGGTGTTCTTGGGGTCATAGGCAGCATTCCTCCTCCTCCAAACACGGCGAGTTGAGTTGATGCCAAAGAGCTCCATTTTGGTCTCATCTGACCACAACACTTTCACCCAGTTGTCCTCTGAATCATTCAGATGTTCATTGGCAAACTTCAGACAGGCATGTACATGTGCTTTCTTGAGCAGGGGGGACTTGCGGCGCGGCGCTGCAGGATTTCAGTCCTTCGCGCCGTAGTGTGTTACCAATTGTTTTTGTAGTGACTATGGTCCCAGCTGCCTTGAGATCATTGACAAGATCCTCCCGTGTAGTTCTGGACTGATTCCTCACTGTTCTCATGATCATTGCAACTCCACGAGGTGAGATCTTGCATGGAGCCCCAGGCCGAGGGAGATTGAAAGTTCTTTTGTGTTTCTTCCATTTGCGAATAATCGCACCAACTGTTGTCACCTTCTCACCAAGCTGCTTGGTAATGGTCTTGTAGCTCATTCCAGACTTGTGTAGGTCTACAATCTTATCCCTGACATCCTTGGAGAGCTCTTTGGTCTTGGCCACGGTGGAGAGTTTGGAATCTGATTGATTGGTTACTTCTGTGTACAGGTGTCTTTTATACAGGTAACAAGCTAAGATTAGGAGCACTCCCTTTAAGAGTATGCTCCTAATCTCAGCTCATTAACTGTATAAAAGACACCTGGGAGCCAGAAATCTTTCTGATTGAGAGGGGGTCAAATACTTATTTCCCTCATTAAAATGCAAATCAATTTATAACATTTTTGACATGTGTTTTTCTGGATTTTCTTGTTATTCTGTCTCTCACTGTTCAAATAAACCTACCATTAAAATTATACACTGATCATTTCTTTATCAGTGGGAAAACGTACAAAATCAGCAGGGGATCAAATACTTCTTTCCCTCACTGTGTATCTTTTCATGTGACAACACTGAAGAAATGACACTTTGCTACAATGTAAAGTAGTGAGTGTACAGCTTGTGTAACAGTGTAAATTTGCTGTCCCCTCAAAATAACTCAACACACAGACATTAATGTCTAAACCGCTGGCAACAAAAGTGAGTACACCCCTAAGTGAAAATGTCCACATTGGGCCCAAAGTGTCAATATTTTGTGTGGCCACCATTATTTTCCAGCGCTGCCTTAACCCTCTTGGGCATGTAGTTAACCAGAGCTTCACAGGTTGCCACTGGAGTCCTCTTCCACTCTTCCATGACGACATCATTGAGCTGGTGGATGTTAGAGACCTTGTGCTCCTCCACCTTCAGTTTGAGGATGCCCCACAGATGCTAAATAGGGTTTAGTCCATTACCTTCACCCTCAGCTTCTTTAGCAAGGCAGTGGTCATCTTGGAGGTGTGTTTGGGGTCATTATCATGCTGGAATACCGCCCTGCGGTCCAGTCTCCGAAGGGATGGGATCATGCTCTGCTTCAGTATGTCACAGTACATGTTGGCATTCATGGTTCCCTCAATGAACTGTAGCTCCCCAGTGCCGGCAGCACTCATGCAGCCCCAGACCATGACACTCCCACCACCATGCTTGACTGTAGGCAAGACACACTTGTCTTTGTACTCCTCACCTGGTTGCCACACACACACGCTTGACACCATCTGAACCAAATAAGTTTATCTTGGTCTCATCAGACCATAGGACATGGCTCCAGTAATCCATGTCCTGAGTCTGCTTGTCTTCAGCAAACAGTTTGCGGGCTTTCTTGTGCATCATCTTTAGAAGAGGCTTCCTTCTGGGACTACAGCCATGCAGACCAATTTGATGCAGTGTGCGGTGTATGGTCTGAGCACTGACAGGCTGACCCCCCGCCCCTTCAACCTCTGCAGCAATGCTGGCAGCATTCATACGTCTATTTCCCCAAAGACAACCTCTGGATATGACGCTGAGCACGTGCACTCACTTCTTTGGTCGACCATGGCGAGGCCTGTTCTGAGTGGAACCTGTCCTGTTAAACAGCTGTATGGTCTTGGCCACCGTGCTGCAGCTCAGTGTCAGGGTCTTGGCAGTTTTCTTATAGCCTAGCTCATCTTTATGTAGAGCAACAATTCTCTTATTTCAGATCCTCAGAGAGTTCTTTGTCATGAGGTGCCATGTTGAACTTCCAGTGACCAGTATGAGGGAGTGTGAGAGCGATGACACCAAATTTAACACACCTGCTCCCCATTCACACCTGAGACTTTGTAACACTAACAAGTCACATGACACCGGGAGGGAAAAATGCCTAATTGGGCCCAATTTGGACATTTTCACTTAGGGGTGTACTCACTTTTGTTGCCAGCGGTTTAGACATTAATGTCTGTGTGTTGAGTTATTTTGAGGGGACAGCAAATGTACACTGTTACACAAGCTGTACACTCACTACTTTACATTGTAGCACAGTGTCATTTCTTCAGTGTTGTCACATGAAAAGATATCATCAAATATTTACTAAAATGTGAGGGGTGTACTCACTTTTGTGAGATACTGTATTCACACATACACACACATCACTACACACACACAACACTACACACTACACTGTAGAGTCATGACTGTGTAGTGATGTGTGTGTAGGGTGATGTGTGTGTGTGTAGGCTACACACACATTACTCCACACACACACACACACATCACTACACACACACTCATGACTGCACACACATCACTACGCACGTGCACACTCACAATCACTACACTCATCACTACATACACACACATATCCCTCATTACATACGCACTCATCACTACACAAACTCATTCATCACTGAACACACACACTAATCAAAGTCTCCTTAAGTTAATGGTGTCTGCATCTCTTCTGCGCTAAATCTGATCGGATGAACAGTGTGTGACATCACTATTTTCCACATATTCGACTGTAGACAGTCACACACAAAATAAGCACATGCTGTTCAGTAGTTTGTATAAGGGAACACCACTAACTGTGTGTGTGTGTGTGTGTGTGTGTGTGTGTGTATTAGGATTCTTGGAAAGCAGTTGGTGTGTACCACAGATGAAGGATTCCAGTGGTTCTCCGTCTCATCTCACAACAGCAGTTCGGGGACTCACATACAGAGCACAGGCAACGAGTGAGTGTGTGAGCGGGCGAGTGTGTGAGCGAGCGAGTGTGTGTGTGTGTGTGTGTCACACACACAGTCACTTCATGCAGAGACCGATAAGCTGTGTTTCTCTTTAAAACTTTCTGCACTAGAGTGGTGGTTGTTGATGATGATGAGTCTCAGTATATTTATAATTATTTACTGGAATATCCAGAAGGCTCAGAATAAGTGCAATTGGTTTAAATTCGAACACTAACTAAGATAACCATTATTGTTCACGTCTGTTGTACCTGCTCTTTCTCTTTCTGTGTGTTTCCTAATTTCTTACTTTTAAGTTGACTTGATAACCACAGGTGAGGCTCCTTCCACTTCCTGGATCTGGCAGTTTGGGCACCTCTCTCTGTCTCTGTCTCTCCATCTTGCCCTCTTTCTGTCTCACCCTCTCTCTTTTTCTCTCTCTCTCTCTCCCTTCCACTCTCTCTCTGCCCCCCCTCTCTGTCTCTCTTTCTCTGTCTCTCTCTCACTGTCTGTCTGTCTCTCTCTCTCTCTCTTCTCTCTGTCGGCAGAGTTGTGTTCATTGGTTTGATTCCCTGGGTTAACTACTCTAAATAAACAGTTGCTCATTATAAATCAGTGTCTTGATTCTTTTATGTTGCCTCCCCTGACCCAGGATTGTTACATGTTGGGGGATAATTATCCCTAATTCGGGTTCATTTGGTGGCTTGCTGTTTGTTGTTGGTGGGTCAGTCCTCCATTTTGATAGAATTTTTGCAGACGATTGCAGTTGTTTGTCACTGGCTGTAGGGGTAATGGAGTGTGATGGGGTTGAAGTGTTAAATACATTCAGTGAGTTAGTGTGCTATTTATTAGCCATTCCCGTAATGGGTCCATGATCCTGACTAGTGTAGTAGCAGTTCATGTGAAGTTTGGAGCAGTGTACCCTGAGTTTTCTGAGCTTCTTTTAATGATTGCAGAACTAGTGCCCAGTATGTAAGCACTATAGATCGCTGGCTGTACTGTTTGAGCGGTAGCGTCTAGCTCTAGTGTGGTGTTTAAGATTTTGTTAGCCATTTGTTCGAGAGCAGTTTGCATTGATATGATTGTTTTTAGATACTTGATGACTGTAATGTTTGTCTTTTAGCAGTGTTTTGCCTAATAGAGTATTATATAATAAGAGTTAAGAAATGGCAACCATTGAGGATTTTGTTCTGGGGAGCTCCTTCAAATGTTTACTAAAGACCAGTTTTTAAAACTTGCCTTGATGCACACAGCTGCAAACTTACACACGTAGTTAACAGCAAGTATAAATCAGCTTGAACCCTGTGTGTGTGTGTGTGTGTGTGTGTGTACACCAGACTGTGTGTGCAGGGACACAGGGCTGCACTCTGTATGGAGGTGACACACACCCCTGACTCCTGTGATTCTCATGAAGATGAGTTAAATAGAGGAATAGAAGAAGAAGAAGGACTGATGGAGGAATACCTGGTCTTCGACTGGAGAGACATGTGAGTGTGTGTGTGTGTGTGTGTGAACAGGACACAGTAACGTGTGTGTATGTCTGTGTCTGTGTCTGTCTGTGTGTGTGTGTGAACAAGAGGACACAGTAACGTGTGTGTGTCTGTCTGTGTGTGTGTGTGTGTGTGTGTGTGTGTGTGTGTGTGTGAACAGGAGGACATAGTAATTGTGTGTGTGTGTGTGAGAGAGAGAGAACAGGAGGACACACTTAGTAATATGTGTGTGTGTGTGTGTGTGTGTGCAGTGATGACGAGTGTGTGTGTGTGAGCAGGAGAACACACTTGGTGGCTCCTGTGTCTCCGTATCGCTGCAGGAGGGAGGCTGTGCTTGACTTCCTGTTTGATGACGTGTGGCAGGAGCTGATTGGCTGCATGGAGGAACTTCTGATGAGACTGTGGGAAGGCTGCAGCTCAGGTAGATGCCACACACACATGCATGCACACACACACACACACACAGACACACACACACTACAGTGTCAGGGCTAACCTTACGGGATTTTTACTAGTGTTTCCTGCCTCTGGTTGGTGTATAAGAGTGTTGGAGTGATAGTGTGGTGATAGTGATAATATGATGATGGTGATAGTGTAGTGATGGTGTAGTGTTGTGTCGTGATAGTGTGGTGTTAGTGTAGTTATAGTGATAGTCTGGTAATAATGTGGTGTTAGTGTGGTGATGGTGATAGTGATAGTGTGGTGATTCTGATAGTGTTGTGTCGTGATAGTGTGGTGATAGTGTAGTGATAGTGTGGTGATAGTGTAGTGATAGTGATAATGTAGTGTTGTGTCGTGATAGTGTGGTGATAGTGTAGTGATAGTGATAGTGATAGTGTGGTGATGGTGATAGTGTAGTGATAGTGTAGTGTTGTGTCGTGATAGTGTGGTGATAGTGTAGTGATAGTGTGGTGATGGTGATAGTGTAGTGATAGTGATAGTGTAGTGTTGTGTCATGATAGTGTGGTGATAGTGATAGTGTGGTGATAGTGTAGTGATAGTGATAATGTAGTGTTGTGTCGTGATAGTGTGGTGATAGTGTAGTGATAGTGATAATGTGGTGATGGTGATAGTGTAGTGATAGTGATAGTGTTGTGTCGTGATAGTGTGGTGATAGTGTAGTGATAGTGATAGTGTGGTGATGGTGATAGTGTAGTGTTGTGTCGTGATAATGTGGTGATAGTATGGTGATAGTGTAGTAGTGGTGATAATGTGGTGATAGTGTGGTGATAGTGATAGTGATAATGTGGTGATAGTATGGTGATAGTGATAGTGATAATGTGGTGATAGTATGGTGATGGTGATAGTGTAGTGATGGTGATAGTGTGGTGTTGTGTCGTGATAGTGTGGTGATAGTGATAGTGTGGTGATAGTGTGGTGTTGTGTCGTGATAGTGTGGTGATAGTGTAGTGATAGTGATAATGTGGTGATAGTATGGTGATGGTGATAGTGCAGTGATGGTGATAGTGTGGTGTTGTGTCGTGATAGTATGGGGATGGTGATAGTGTAGTAATGGTGATAGTGTGGTGATGGTGATAGTGTGTTGATTGTATGGTGATGGTGATAGTGTGGTGTTGTGTCGTGATAGTATGGGGATGGTGATAGTGTTTTTTTTTTTTTTTTTTTTTTTTTTTTTTTTTTGTTTGTTGTGTTGTGTGTTTGTGTTGTTTTTGGTGTTTTGGTTTTTGTGTGGTGGTTTGTGTGTTGTTGTTGTGTGTTTTTGTTTGTTGTGGGGTGTTGGTGTTGTGGGGTTAGGGTGTTATGTTTTTTTTTTTTTTTTGTAAGAAAAAAAATTTTTTTTTTTTTTTTTTTTTTATTTTTGTGTTTGTTTTTTAAATTTTAAAAAGGTGAAAGTGAGATAAAAAGAAATTAAGAGGGATAGTGATAGTGGGGGTAGTGTGTATGGTTGTTGGTAAAGTGGGGAGTGTGGGAGAGATGATAAGGGGGTGATTTTGGGGTTGGGGAGGGATGGTGGTGGTGTGAATGTGGTGGGTGTGTGGTGTTGGTGATGGTGTAGTGATGGTGGTGGTGTGGTGATGGTATTGTTATGGTGATAGTGAGAGTGTGGTGATAGTGTGGTGGTTGTGTTATTGTAGTGTTAGTATGGTGATGGTGGTGGTATGTGTGTGAGGGATGGTGGTGGAGAAGTAGTGGTAGAATAGTGTGGGTGATGTGGTGTGTAATTGTGTGGAGTGGTGGGGTGGTGGTATAAAAAAAAAAAAAGGATTAATAAAAAAAAAAAAAAAAATTTTAATGGAAAAAAAAAAATAAAAAAAAGGTGAACAGTGAGATAAGCATCTGATCATACAACGTGACTAACCGTAAAAACACTAGTGAGATGTCCTGTCTTCTTCATTTTTCTTCTTTTTCCATGTTACTTTTGAATTATTTCTAGGAAATCAAAACTCTGTAATGACGATAAATCATTTTGTCGTGTTTTTCCTCTAGATGAGGAGAAGAGTTCGTTATCTCTCAGTCCAGCACATCATCAATCCCATAATCCCTCAGGGATGAAGTCCAGCACTTCCGGTACTCTGCCACGCCTCGACCCCCAGCCACAGCACACTCCTAACGCCTTGCACACTCCGGTTAGTGCACTACAGCACAGTTAGTGAAATACCTCCTCACCTCTGATGCACACAGCCCACATTCAACTACAGACTGTGTGTGTGTGTGTGTGTGTGTGTGTGTGTGTGTGTGTGTGTGTGTGTGTGCACCCTGTCAATACCCGCCTTGTACTAGTAATCCACTGTAATTACACTCTAACACACTCCGTCAGTCTGCACTAACACACCATAACCACAACACACACACACATGCTTGTCTCAGAATTAGGACTTAAACACTGTGTGTTTCTGCCTGAATGTTTATTAAATAGAGAACTAAGCAGATAGACAGGTCTGTAGAGAGACAGACAGATAAACAGACTGTGCGTGGAGAGCGTTTTGTGTTGTGTTTTGTGTGCGTGTGTGTGTGAGCTCCTCAATATCACACTTCGTCTCAAACCTTTGCTGCAGGCTGTGTGAGCTCTGAATATGTCACACCTCCAGCCAGATCGTTGTGCTATGTTACATACAGTATCTCACAAAAGTGAGTACACCCCTCACATTTTTGTGAATATTTGATTATATCTTTTCATGTGACAACACTGAAGAAATGACACTTTGCTACAATGTAAAGTAGTGAGTGTACAGCTTGTGTAACAATGTACATTTTCTGTCCCCTCAAAATAACTCACAAAGCCATTAATGTCCAAACCGCTGACAACAAAAGTGAGTACACCCCTAAGTGAAAATCTCCAAATTGGGCCCAGAGTTGGGTCACCATTATTTTCCAGCTAAAGAAGCTGAGGGTGAAGGTGATGGAGTGGAAGAGGACTCCAGTGGCAACCTGTGAAGCTCTGGTGAACTCCATGCCCAAGAGGGTTAAGGCAGCGCTGGAAAATAATGGTGGCCACACAAAATATTGACACTTTGGGCCCAATGTGGACATTTTCACTTAGGGGTGTACTCACTTTTGTTGTCAGCGGTTTAGACATTAATGTCTGTGTGTTGAGTTATTTTGAGGGGACAGCAAATGTACACTCACTACTTTACATTGTAGCAAAGTGTCATTTCTTCAGTGTTGTCACATGAAAAGATATCATCAAATATTTACAAAAATTTGAGGGGTGTACTCACTTTTGTGAGATACTGTAGTGTTATTGTGTTGTGTAGTGTTCACATTAACGCAGAGAGAGAGAGACAGGTTTTGCTACTGTGTGATAGACAGGCATGGTTACTGTGTGAGACACACAGGTTGTGTTACACACACTTTTACACACGTGCACACACTGCTTCCAGTATTAGTCTCTTAATGAACTTTTTTCTCTTTCTTTTCTTTGTTTCTTCTCATTCTATCTATCTGTCTGTCTCTTTCTCTCTCCCTCTCTGTCTCTGTCTTTCTCTTTCTCTCCTTCTCCTGACTGTACCTTTCTCTCTATCTCTCCATCTTCCTCCATGTTTTATTCCTGAAGAGCACAAAGTCGAGGGGCTCAAAGTCGAGATGGAAATCCAAAAAGCAGAGAAAACCATCTACTGTATGTAACTGCACTGAGAGAGACAGCTCTAACATGCACACACACACAAACAGAGAGCACCCTTTGACTTATAAGCATCTGGTTCATGTTCCTTTGTGACAATGCCTGTGTGATCTTAGTTGTGTGAGAGTGTACATGTGCAGGAGTGTATGGGTGTGGGAGTGTGCGGGCCCGTAGCTGTGTGGGAATGTGGGAGCATAGGTGTGCGGGAATGCAGGTGTGCTGGAATGCCGGCGTGTAAGTGTGCTGGAGCGTAGGTGTGCAGGTGTGCTGGAATGCGGGTGTGTCCGTGTGCGGGCGTGTAACTGCTGGAGCGTAGGTGTGTGGGAATGCGGGCGTGTAGGTGTACGGGAATGCGGGCGTGTAGGTGTACGGGAATGCGGGCGTGTAGGTGTACGGGAATGCGGGCGTGTAGGTGTACGGGAATGCGGGCGTGTAGGTGTGCGGGAATGCGGGCGGGAATGCGGGCGGGAATGCGAGCATGTAGGTGTACCGGAATGCGGATGGGATTGCAGGCGAGTAGGTGTACGGGAATGCGGGCGTGTAGGAGTCCAGGCGTGTAGGTGTACGGGAATGCGGGCGTGTAGGTGTACGGGAATGCAGGCGTGTAGGATGTACGGGAATGCGGGCGTGTAGATGTACGGGAATGCGGGCGTGTAGGTGTATGTGAATGCGGGCGTGTAGATATACGGGAATGCGGGCGTGTGGGTGTACGGGAATGCAGGCGTGTAGGTGTATGTGAATGCGGGCGTGTAGGTGTACAAGAATGCGGGCGTGTAGGTGTACGGGAATGTGGGCGTGTAGTTGTACGGGAATGTGGGCGTGTATGTGAATGCGGGCGTGTAGGTGTATGTGAATGCGGGCGTGTAGGTGTATGTGAATGCGGGCGTGTAGGTGTCTGTGAATGCGGGCGTAGGTGTATGTGGGGGGGGGTAGGTGTACGGGAATGCGGGCGTGTAGGTGTGCGGGAATGCGGGCGTGTAGGTGTATGGTGAATGCGGGCGTGTAGGTGTATGGGAATGCGGGCGTGTAGGTGTATGGGAATGCGGGCGTGTAGGTGTATGTGAATGCGGGCGTGTAGGTGTACGGGAATGCGGGCGTGTAGGTGTATGTGAATGCGGGCGTGTAGGTATACGGGAATGCGGGCGTGTAGGTGTACGGGAATGCGGGCGTTAGGTTGTATGTGAATGCGGGTGTAGTATATACGGGAATGCGGGCGTAGGTGTTACGGGAATGCGGGCGTAGGTGGCGTTGTGAATGCGGGCGTGTAGGTGTACAGGGATGCGGGCGTGTAGGTGTACGGGAATGCGGGCGTGTAGGTGTCCAGGCGTGTAGGTGTATGGGAATGCGGGCGTGTAGGTGTACGGGAATGCGGGCGTGTAGGTGTATGGGAATGCGGGCGTGTAGGTGTACGGGAATGCGGGCATGTAGGTGTATGTGAATGCGGGCGTGTAGGTGTACGGGAATGCGGGCGTAGGTGTAATGGAATGCGGGCATGGTAGGTGTATGTGAATGCGGGCGTAGGTGTACGGGAATGCGGGCTGTTACGGAATGCGGGCATGTAGGTGTATGTGAATGCGGGCGTGTAGGTGTACGGGAATGCGGGCGTGTAGGTGTATGGAATGCGGGCATGTAGGTGTATGCGAATGCGGGCGTAGGTGTGTACGGGATTGCGTGTGTAGGTGTACGGGAATGCGGGCGTGTAGGTGTATGGGAATGCGGGCGTGTAGGTGTACGGGAATGCGGGCGTGTAGGTGTGTGGGAGTAAGCATTATATAATGATAACATTGTGAATTATAAAATCAGCACACGTGTGTGTATGTGCAATTATGACTAACCTGCTTTCTTACTGCATTTATAGACAATGTCTTTCTATCTCTCTCTCGCTGTCTGTCTCTCTCTCTGTGTCTGTCTCTCTGTGTCTCTTCCTCTGTGTCTGTCTCTCCCGCTATGTCTGTCTCTCCCTCTGTGTCTCTCACACTCTCTCTCTCTCTCTCTCTCTCTCTCTCTCTCCCTCCCAGCCCAGTCGGGTGTGTTCAGGATCAGCAGCATTGCAGCATCACACTCTGAATGAGCTGATTGTGGTTCACAGTCTTCCTCTGCAGCAACGACACACAACTGCACCGGAGCAAACTGCACAGTAACACACACACACACACACACACACACACACACACACACACATATATATATATACACACACAGATTTTGAATGCCATCTCCCTTTATCGCTGCAGTGACTCCGAGGAGAGAATGAGCCTCTCTAAGCCCCGCCCTCGCTGCTCTCTGGAACAAAGCCCATCCCCTTTACCCCGCCCTCCTCCATCATCACGCAGACGACCCCTCCCCCCTCGCACGCTCCTCCCACTGACCCAGTCCAGCACAGCAGGAAACATGGAGGACATTATCAGAGGGACACGACTGTGAGACCTGTGTCTGTCTGTCTATGTGTTTATCTGCCTGTCTCTCTTTCACTTTTTCTGTCTGTCACTCTGTCTCTGTCACTCTGTTTGTCTCTCTGTCTGTTTTTAAACCTCTTTTCTCAGTACTCTGTGTGTGTGTGTGTGTGTGTGTGTGTGCGCGCGTGCATCTCAGAGCCCCGGCTGGTGAACGCCTCTCCTCTTCTGTGATGACTCTCAGCAGGAACACACTCCTCCCCCCCATTGGCACTGCAGACAAAGAACACACACACTCTGGACATCACACACACCTCTCTCAGGTAACACACACACACACACACACACAGATGTGGTGCATGCACATCACTGAATATTTTCACTGCTTTCACGTGTGTGTGTGTGTGTGTGTGTGTGTGTGTGTGTGTGTAGCGTCACAGAGCTCCTTCCAGTCATGCTCATAGTGCTGTAGCAGATGAAGCTGGCAGCCTGCTGGCCTTCTCCAGACCTAACACCACACACACCTTCAGGGTAAACAAACACACACACACACACACACACACACACGTACGTTCTAGTTCCAGGTGTGTAAATTCCAGTCTTTAGACCAGAGGTGTGGTTCATCTCTTTGTTCCACTGAGGACAGTGTTGATCTATTAATCAGGTCAAGAAAAAACTTAGAGAGTGTGTGTGTGTGTTTCAGTCAGATACACCTCATCGCCGCTCTTTCACTGTTCTGGACAGCAGCAGGCCGGCAAGACCAGGCAGAGCCTCCAAGGGCACAGGTATATACACACACACACACACACGAGATTAACAACGTAATTCTTGCAATCTACCTTTAACATGGTCTTCTGCCCCCTTCGTGTGGTGTGTGTAGATTCTTTGGGTATTGGTGTAACAGGGATTAGCATGGGTATTAGCAGCTCTTCATTCTTGGACTCATTTACCACTCATACTCTTGACCACTCCCCCATTGAAGATGGGGAGGAACCAGAAGGTAGAGCCCCGCCCCCAGGTCAGTGACACTCGTTTCACGTCTCAATTCATCACCAACGTTCATCTCTTTATTGACTTTTTAATCAGTATATGTCTGTCTGTCTCTCTCTCTCTCACTCTCTCCAGCTCTGCTGGTTCCCACGTCTCTCCAGTCACATAGTAGAGGAGGCCTGATGACTCGCAGCAACAGACCAGGACCTTAACAAACACACACATGAACAACCACACACACACACACACACACACATACACACACACAGCAGTTCTCAACAGACCTTTTCTACCACATTTATGAATATTGTTATTATTGTTCTGATGATTATTATTATTGTAGTTGTTTGATTTTTTTTTTTTAGAGTCCTATTTTTGTACAACTGCCAAAGACAATAAGCCCCACACACACACACACACACACACACACACACACACACACACACACACACACAATGCCATGTTGTTACTGTAGACCTTTTTGGTTCCTGTGTGATATAAATGATACTATGACAAACACTAAAGGTCATATGACGGGGGTCATGGGGTCACATGACTTATGAGCAGGCTGGGGGAGTTTTTTATTATACTTTTTTTTTATTGATTGTTGTCAGGAAAAAAACCTTTGTGATTATTAAAGCCTTAGCGCTGTAAGCCATACCCCACCCACACACAAACATATACACCCACACACACTCACACATACACTCACACAAACATGCGTGCACACACACACACTTTTTTTTTCAATGTTTAAATAGGGAAATCAATAACTTTAATGATGAAATAAACATTTTTTCAGAACTTCGTTTTGGCTAGATCATTCACATCTCATTAATTTTCCTTGTCCTTTTCTCCTCGTCCAGTGTATTTTATGAACTTCATCCTGATAGTGTGTGCGTGTGTGTGTGTGTGTGTGTGTGTGTTGTCTGAGTATTGATGCGTTCTGAAATAGTCCCTCATTCCGTGGTTGTTGTATTACACAGTGCTACAGACAGGGGGCAGCACGCACACACACAAGCTTCTATATTTCTATATCCATTTCCTCAAAGCATCAAATGGCCAAAAATTCAAGCATTAACAAAAATCTTTCTGCGTTCATACAGTCTTTACTGTTATTAAGCAAACTTCATTAAAAAAATGGAAGGCAAAACTGAATTACAGAATGTTTATTACAATAAATACAAGATCAAAATTCATAAAGCTGACACTGGAGACTTACAGACAATTTCACCATATTAACAATTACTTATGTTTTTTTTTTATTTATATTTTTTTGTGAAATCAAAACACATTTTTAATCAATGTATTATTAACTTTAGATTGTGTGTAGCACCTGTCATACAAATGAATGAGTGGGAGTGCGTGAACAGAACCAAATGAATTCGAGAATTATTAAAAAGCAGAATGATCCTCAGCTGTGATGTACAGTAAATGAGCTGAGCCGCTAGGATCTGTATCTCTGTTTTTATTGGTGCATAAAAGTGAAGCACAACAAACACAAACACAGTGAAGACGAATTATTTCATCATGCAGAACTCATTTGTCTCTGTACCTGGTTTTTCTCTTTCTGTCTCTTCGTCCTTCAAAGTTAATCTCCATTTCCCATCTGCCTGTGTCTCTCTTTATGATTCTCTCTCTCTCTCTCTCTCTCTCTCTCTCTCTCTCTCTCTCTCTCTCTCTCTCTCTCTCTCTCTCCTCGGCAGCAATGGACAGGTGTGATACTGCAGTGTATTTGCTACAGTCCAGTGTGAACACATCATTATAACAGCAACAATGGCCAGTGGGCTTTTGCAGGTGTGTGTGGTTCTCAGCAGTCTCTCCTGGTACGCACTGTCTTGCTGCGGTATTTAACAGGAAGTGCCCATCGTCTCATCAAGTAAATATCAAACGTGTACAGTGTCTCCGCCTCCAGCCCACCTACTGTTGCCGTAGTGACAGCACGGCGTGTATCAAGTTCCTGGAAGTATTTACAGAGCACGCGCTGATCAGGAGGGCGAGACTCTGGTGCTAAACAACGGTCCGTATCACTCCTACGTTCACGAGGTACCACTGGATTTCGACCTGTCTCGCGCTTCTGTTCACTACATATCACTATGTCTTGACCCGTCTCACTCCTTGTTCTACCCCATATCACTCCGTTTCCACCTGTCTCACTCTTCTGTCTACCCTGTACCAGTCTGTCTCGTCCTGTCTCACACTTCTGTCTACCCCGTATCACTCCATCTCCACCTGTCTCACGCCTCTCTCCACCTGTCTCACTCTGCCCGTCCACTCTGCGTCTGTAGAGGCAGTACAGTCCTCGTTCCTCGGTTCCCATCCATGCGAGTGTAACGGAGCTGCAGGTGCGCAGTGTGTTAAAGCTCTTGATGTGGAGTGTGTGTGGCAGTGCCGGCGCCCCCCGGCGGTGGAATGCAGATGACGCCTGCATTTTCAGACACAAAGTCTTTCTCTCTGCTGCGTGTGTGTTTCGAGCAGAGAATCGGAGCTGGATCAGGTAGGACGAGAACCCCTGCAGCCACATCTGGACCAGCTGATCTCCCACTTCCTGTGATGTCAGCACATTTCCTCGAGCCAAGACTGAAACAGAGAGTGTGTGTGTGAGTGTGTGTGTGTTGTTGCAGCTCAACAGTGTGAGCAGGCCATTCTTCTGCCCACCACGAGGCCGGAAACGGAAACTCCGCCTCTCATCTGCCCCAGACTTCAGTGTGACCCACTGCACCTGCCCCTCTCTCAGTGGCGTCATGCTGTGTGTGTGTAGGTCTGTGAGTATGTGTGGATCTGTGAGTGTGTGTGGTTCTGTGTGTGTATGTGGGTCTGCATGTGTGTGTGATTCTGCGTGTGTGTGTGCAACCATTCCCGTGTATGCTGCGCTCGTGCCGTTCATTCTGTCAATCACAAACACATCAAAGTAATAGAGTGTGTTTGGGAGGAGCTCTGAGACAGTACACACACTTTCCACCACTTCACAAACACACACAGGCTCGTCGTATTTGTCCAGTTTGACCACAGTTTTTTTCTTCTTCTCGTCTTTTATCCCCCCTTTCTCCTCTTGTGCGGCACACAGGCTCCTGTAGTTGTGTTTGCGGTTTACAGTAACGCAGTACTCGTACGGCCGTGTATGTATGTGTGAGTGTAGTGCTTTTGTGACAGATGGACTTGGGCTCCAGGTCAGCGTCACACTGCTCATCCCGACCCCGAGCACATGCACTCTGGGGTCAAAGGGCAACTCTGGAAACACTCCCCATGGTGTGGGTCCTTCCTGGAGATAAACATGTGCATGTGTGTCTTCCTGTTTTGCTTTAATCCGCAGTGTGTAGACGGAGACTGGGTGAAGCGCTGGACCCTCGTAGGTGTCCACAGCACTGCCTGAGTAAGTGTGAAGTGTCTTCTCACTTGCTGTTTTTCTCCACCACACTTCGGGCTCGCTCTTCTTAAAGCTCCCTGAAAATCACACCGTCCCGTTAAAATAAGATAAAACTAATCAGACAAATCTAATCTCACACATATCATTGAAACCAAAGTGAAGAACATTTACAGGCACTAAAGCTAATCTGCTCTGTGTTTCGCTTTTAACACATCCATCCATCCATCTTCTACACCGCTTATCCTTTTCAGGGTTGCAGGGAACCTGGATCCTATCCCAGGAAGCATCGGGCACTAGGCGGGGTACACCCTAGACAGGGTGCCAGTCCATCACAGGGCACAATCACATACACACTCACACACCCATTCATACACTATGGACACTTTGGACATGCCAATCAACCTACCATGCATGTCTTTGGACTCGGGGAGGAAACCGGAGTACCCGGAACGGGGAGAACATGCAAACTCCGCGCACACACAGCAATTTCACACCTATTCACAATGTTAATAATATTATTATTAATAATAATAATTTACAGATTTGCACATTCCATGCACAGTCGTAGAGTTTGGTAATGAGCTATGGGTTAGGGGGTTAACTTGCTAATACACACTTTCCTTCTTTAAACATCAACGTTCAGTAAATAAATGAGCAATTCTCACATTTTAGACACAATGCTGTTTTTATCTTTTGCAAATGTACTCTGAGAGCAAACGTTTCATAATCAAAGTGAATAATTTAAAGCAGCAGATGCAGATAAAGCAGATAAAAATGTTTAATGCATCGCTTCATGACTTCATAATTCAGCTTCTCATGAAACTTTCCTGATGCAGGATTTAAAGTGCTAAAGTGCCAAGACGATAAAACACCAAATAGCAGCAGCCTGTAAATAGAACTTGCTGGAGAAAAAACATGCCAGTGAAGATTTTTAGAACATTATGAGATAATTAGCAAACGTTCCGTCTGTTTATTGTGTCTGATTTCAACTAACTTTCTCAGGCTGGTGGCGCCTACAGGACGGGACTTTAATGGAAGCTTTAACACAGCTGGGTGAGGAGCTGGAAGTCCTGCATGATGCACTGTTTTCCCAATATCTCTAAGTCTCTTTCTCTCTCTCTCTCTCTCTCTCTCTCACACACACACACACTTACAGTAATGATCCTTGGCTGGTTTGTCCTTCAGTGTGTGCGCCGTCAGACTCCACTCTACACTTCCTGAACAGGGGGAAACTGTGAGCATCAGATCTGTCGTCCTCTTCCTCAGTGTAAAATGGAGCCTGAAATAAGACCATGAATAAAAGCGTTTAGATTTAATCAGATTTAATCAGATTCACACTTTCGCTCTGAATGAACTAGATATTAATAATGAAGGATGAAACTCTGTCATCTTTTAGGTAAATTGCTGTTATGTTTTCTGTAATCAGCATTGCGCGTTAGAAAGTTGCTGCTTAAGCTGAACACGTACATAAATAAATAAAAAATAAATAAAATAGCTATGTTTGTAAGAGACATAAATAACAGAGAGAACAACATACTTTATTTTAGATATTTACAGCACGGCAATGCTGAGTTCTGGATTGTGATTGGTAAGAAGGTCTTGATTAGTTTTCTATAACAGCAGCTCTGACAGGTGTGCAGGTTTATATTAATGCTCTCGCTCTAATACGTTATCGTTTCAATAGTAACGGCTCATTCACATACACACACACACACATGATCAAACACACAATGCTGGCTAAACATTACAAAATATAGTTATCTGTCGAGCTTGGCCAGTTTAGCCATCAATTGTTGTCTTTATCAGTCATGATTTATAAGTAAAAGTCCTTTTACAAGGCCAGGACACATGTTCTCCAAGGAATGTGAAGATGAAAGAGTTCAATGGTTTTGATTGCTTGTTTGTTGAGAGTGTGTGGGAGTGATGAGACCTAAAGCATATTTAGGTGGAGAGGGAAATCAGTTCATCACATCATCAGACATAAAAATAAAATATTTAACCACAGCTGAAATAAAACACCTGGGCAAGAGAGGTTTGTGATTCGGTCCTTTGACTTCTGTCTTGTTTGAATGGATGCATAATCTTCCAAAACATCTAACATTTTATGCAAACAAAAATATTCTTCCATCTAACAGATTAATTGAGCTGGAATGAGAATATTTACAAATTCCACCTTGTTTGAGTTCCTTATTCTATGTAAACAATCCTCAGATATATTCACTGTGTTGGTCTTAATTCCTCAGGAGTCTGATGTAATAGAAAGAATAACGGCAAGAGAAGCAGAGAAACAGAAGAGCAGCATTGTGTGTGATCGAAAAAGAACGAGGAAATCAGACAAAATAAATAATAATGAAATCAAATGAACAATGAAATTTAGATTCTGTGTGTTTAAGTGTGTAAAATAATTATCCACTAATGCAGTTTCATTGTTCAGCTCTATTGTGTGTATGTGTGTGTATGTGCAGAGATAAGAGTGTTAATGAAGGTCAGAGGAAACAGCCTGTGTGTTCACAGATAAGGAGCGTTACTGATCAGATACACGGCAGTGTGTTAAAGATAAACGCTGCAGAGATTCACAGTGCTGCTAGTAGCACAGAAATTATGTTGTGGGTCAAATAATCATTAAATCTCATCTCCCTCCTGCAGTGAAATATACTAACTTTCAGGAAGCGTTAAACCTTCATCACAACTTATATTAACACACGCATCAGCACATTAACACATTAGAGAGAGAGAGAGAGAGAGAGAGAGGAGGGAGGAGGGAGGAAGGAATATGTCAATGTGAGCTCACTGAATTCTCCATAACAAATAATACATAAAGCCAATTAGAGTGACATGAAGAGAAGAGTGGAAAGAAAGAAGAGTGGATTAAAGAGAGTGGAATAAAGGGAAGAGTGGATTAAAGAGAAAAGTGGAAAGAAAGAAGAGTGGAAAAAAAGAGTGGAATAAAGGGAAGAGTGAAATAAAGAGAGTGAAATAAAGAGAAAAGTGGAAAGAAAGAAGAGTGGAATAAAGAGAAAAGTGGAAAGAAAGAAGAGTGGAATAAAGAGAAGAGTGGAAAGAAAGAAAAGTGGAAAGAAAGAAGAGTGGAATAAAGAGAAGAGTGGAATAAAGAGAAGAGTGGAATAAAGGGAAGGGTGGATTAAAGATAGTAGAATAAAGAGAAAAGTGGAATAAAGAGAAGAGTGGAAAGAAAGAAGAGTGGAATAAAGAGAAGAGTGGAAAGAAAGAAGAGTGGAATAAAGAGAAGAGTGGAATAAAGAGAAGAGTGAAATAAAGGGAAGGGTGGATTAAAGATAGTAGAATAAAGAGAAAAGTGGAATAAAGAGAAGAGTGGAAAGAAAGAAGAGTGGAATAAAGAGAAGAGTGGAAAGAAAGAAGAGGGGAATAAAGAGAAGAGTGGAAAGAAAGAAGAGTGGAAAGAAAGAAGAGTGGAATAAAGAGAAGAGTGGAAAGAAAGAAGAGTGGAATGAAAGAAGAGTGGAATAAAGGGAAGAGTGGATTAAAGAGTGGAATAAAGAGAAGAGTGGAATAAAGGGAAGAGTGGAAAGAAAGAAGAGTGGAATAAAGGGAAGAGTGGAATAAAGAGAAGAGTGGAAAGAAAGAAGAGTGGAATAAAGGGAAGAGTGGAATAAAGAGAAGAGTGGAAAGAAAGAAGAGTGGAATAAAGGGAAGAGTGGAAAGAAAGAAGAGTGGAATAAAGGGAAGAGTGGAAAGAAAGAAGAGTGGAATAAAGAGAAGAGTGGAAAGAAAGAAGAGTGGAATAAAGGGAAGAGTGGAATAAAGGGAAGAGTGGAAAGAAAGAAGAGTGGAATAAAGGGAAGAGTGGAAAGAAAGAAGAGTGGAATAAAGAGAAGAGTGGAAAGAAAGAAGAGTGGAATAAAGGGAAGAGTGGAATAAAGGGAAGAGTGGAAAGAAAGAAGAGTGGAATAAAGAGAAGAGTGGAATAAAGAGAATAGTGGAATAAAGAGAAGAGTGGAATAAAGGGAAGGGTGGATTAAAGATAATGGAATAAAGAGAAAAGTGGAATAAAGAGAAGAGTGGAAAGAAAGAAGAGTGGAATAAAGAGAAGAGTGGAAAGAAAGAAGAGTGGAATAAAGGGAAGAGTGGAATAAAGAGAAGAGTGGAATAAAGAGAAGAGTGGATTAAAGAGTGGAATAAAGAGAAGGGTGGATTAAAGAGAAGAGTGGAATAAAGAGAAGAGTGGATTAAAGAGTGGAATAAAGAGAAGAGTGGAATAAAGAGAAGAGTGGAAAGAAAGAAGAGTGGAATAAAGGGAAGAGTGGATTAAAGAGTGGAATAAAGAGAAAAGTGGAATAAAGAGAAGAGTGGAATAAAGGGAAGAGTAGAATAAAGAGATTGCTGGACTTCAGTAATGTCGTCCTCAGTGACTTTATATTCTTATATGATCTCAGGGACTTGTGCAGCTCAGCAGCAGGTCTTTAGTGCAGTTCAATGGCAGATGGAAGCCGAGCAGCGGATCAGCTCACACTAAAATCCTGCCAGATTGAGGTACGGATCAGTAATTCTGCAGAAGTTGATTTCCAGACCACTCTGTGCAGAAGTGAAGGCATGAGCTGCTCATTAAACATCAGTGTCGAGAGAGTTATTATCTCTCTGTTAAACTTCAAGTAACTCTCCTTACACAGGAGCAGCAGAACCCTCAGAAATACTGCACTGCTCTGCTACATAAGGAATAACACACAGATCGTGCTGTTTTTATACAAATATAATCCACACAGCAAGACTCCACTATGAGCCTTCATGAACCTTCATAACTCACTCTTACTAACCCTAACTCTACTCACTATAAATAATCATTACCCTTGTACTGTGGGTATGTGTGTGTGCTTTGCGCTTTGCCTGTGTGTGTATGTGTGTGTGTGTTGTTGTTGTTGTTGTTGATGATGTGTTACCTGTGTGTTTGTCCGGGGGGGGAGAGAGGGGGGCGCACCCCCACCCCCCCAGAAAGTGGTGGGGGGGGGCGCCGTTTTTTGGGGGGGGAGGGGGGGGGGGTTTGGGGGGGGCGTTACAGCCAATACACCCCACAACACACTCATTATGATCACATCAGACAGTCACCTGAGGGACAGGCAAATGGGGATGGGATGGGGGTATTTGAGAGAGAGAGAGAGAGAGAGAGAGAGAGTTGCATTATTAATCAGTGTTTGATTTTGTATTCTACATGCTCTTAGGATGGTGTGTGTGTGTGTGTTTTGGTTTTAACTCTAACCTGTCTGTCTGCATTATGGTTATAGAAGTGACCATTCTGCTCATCTACTGTACAGCAGAATTGGTTTAATTGCTGATACATATAATTTGATCCAGATTCGAATTGGAATTCGGATATGGATTTGTTTTGTAATTGTGTAGAACGCCCTGCGTGCTTTCTCTGTCAGCTCATTCACTGCGGGACTGAAATTTCCAGTGGAACCAATTTTCAATCCTAAGTAATAGTATTCTTTACTATTTTCTGTTTTGTGAGCCCCTAAAGTGAAGTGTGATGTGTTTCCTTGACATCTGGATCTTTTTTGAAAAAGAATAGTTTTGGTCTTATTGAGGTTGAGTGTCAGGGCCCTGGTCTGACAGTACTGCTGCAGCAGGTCCAGGTTCTGCTGTAGACCCTGAACACTCAGGGAGAGCAGGACCAGGTCATCTGCATACAGCAGGAATTTGACCTCTGAGTCATGTAGAGAGAGACCGGGTGCTGCTGAGCGATCTAAAATGGAGGCCAAATTCGCTAATGTATATATTAAATAGTGTTGGGCTTAGGGGCCTGGGTGGGAGGGTTTTGTTTTTAAACATGTGCATATGTTAAACTGATGCAATAAAGGCATCCTAAAAGTCTCTCTCTAACTCTCCCTGTGTCTGTCTCTCACTCTTTCTCCATCTCTCTCTCTCTCTATCTCTCTCTCTCTCTCTGAGGAGAAGTTTTTAAATCTGCAACACTAAGAGTGTGTATGATATAAAACAGAGCAATTTAACACCCCATCTACACTGAGAGAGAGACAGAGAGAGAAAGAAAGAGATTGAGAAAGAGAGAGAGAAAGAAAGAGAAAAAACAGAGATACAAATAAACAGAGCAGTGGCGTAGTCAGGAATTAATTTCAGGGACAGAGGTTATATTGGTTAGATGTGTTGTGCTTGTGTCTTGTGTGCAGGCTGTAGCAGAAATGATGTTGTTATTCAGAATTTATGACCTGATATATCCTCAACCAATCCTGTCATAGCGTTACAGAATCCTGTGTGTTATTCTGAACATTTTAGAAGTTTTAGAACATTTTAGAAAACATGAATATTGTGCATTAATTTGACTTTATGGTGCATTTTGCCTTGCAATGATAATAAATCAATTCAATACAAAAACGTGAGTCATGTCACTTCAGGTTTGTCAAGGTGCTTTAATAGTGAAATAAATTTTCAATAAACAGTTTGATTCAAGTTTAATATGTAACACAGACCTCATTATTCTAAGTATGAAAGTCATGCTGGAAACAATTTAATAAGATTTTTATTTTTTTTCATTCCTGCCGGGTTTTACACAAATGAGCTAGTAAAAGCAGGGCTTGTTTGAAATATTCTCACTTGATTTAGTATAACAGGCCAATCCATGCTCAGTAAGTTCCATCAACAAAGTTCAGGAGTAACTTACTTCTGCTAATTCAAGCCTGAATTGGCTAACCAAGTCTTATGCATGTGCACATGATATATAATCAGCCCTATCAGTGGACTGAAGATATAGAGATATGGCAGAAAATGAGAGACATTTTAGAATTAAATTTAATGTGTGCAAAAACATTACTGCAAATAAACGCAACACCTCGGCAATTAACAAAGCTGAAGCAGCATGTCAGAAAATACAGACAGATTTTATACTGTAGTTGATTCAAATATGCACATTGGTTCCACATGAATGAATTGAGCTGCAGCAAACATGATCGGATCAAACCAAACACCACACACTCGTCTGAACTCAGACAAGAACCCAGGACCTTGGGGCTTGAGGTGATCATGCTACTCATACACTACTGGACCACACATAATTGTGTCACGTTATTTAATATTAGTCATAACTGTATTATAGATGAGATTTTTTGTTTAAATAAAACACTATGAGCAATAAAATCATGTTTTGATGAGTAACTAAATATTTTCATGTAAACTACATAATCCATCCATCCATCCATCCTCAACTGCTTATCCATAATCGGGTCGCGGGGGTAGCAGCTCCAGCAAGGGACCCCAAACTTCCCTTTCCCAAGCCACATTGACCAGCTCTGACTGGAGGTCCCGAGGCGTTCCCAGGCCAGTGTGGAAATATAGTCTCTCCACCTAGTCCTGGGTCTTCCCCGAGGTCTCCTCCCGCCCGGCTGGACGTAAACTACATAATATTTTCTCTTAAATCAAATTTTTCAGTATGCACTGTGGCAGAATAATTGTTCCTGAGTATTATTTCCACCCGATGAGACTACAAAAGGACAAGGCTTGGCCGATAGAATTCATCAAGCTAAGCTAAGCTTTACAACTAACCTGACACGGAGCAGGTTGTCCAAAAGCACATGCTGTCATAGAAAATCAGCGGGGCTTTGTTTCTGGAACTGAAATTGACAGCTGGGCTTGAAATAAACCTGGCTTATCAAGTTAGCTTATGGAATACCGCCCTGATTTCCTATCTCCTTTATTCTCTCATTTATTGAATATGAATTATCTATGTTTGTTGCTGACTGCATGTTCTCTGACAGCAAAGCACCTGGTAGCCAATAATATGTGATTAAACAAACTAAGGAACATGTTCATTACCGATCTTCATGAAATACTGAGAAAATGTGTTCTTAAATAATCATCTGCACTATGTATGTGCCCTAGCCACACCTCTGAACGACAGAGAGAGTCAGAGAGAGAGAGAGAGAGAGACAGGGAGAGAGTGAGACTGGAGGTGAGACATTTCCCAGCTGATGATTAAAGAATGTGAAAAACATTTGTTTTAATTCAGAGAGAATTATTCATTTGAGGATAAAATATTTCTGTTTTATCTTTTCCAACTTTCAGCTCTCAGCATTAAAGCTGAAGTGTCTCTTATCTAATTTAATTTACACTCCACACACAACTCCATCAACCCTAACCCCTAAGCCCTAGATATAAACCTTAAGCCTCAAGCCCTAGCTTTAAACCTAATTTTCTAAGGCTATTTTTTTCTGTTTTATATACTAAAGTACAGATGTCTATGTAATAAAGAGATAAATGCACGTCACAGCTCACCTGTCTGTCTCTCTATCATGTATCAATCCACTTATTCCTCCTTATCCCATTTCTCTCTATTTTCTCTGTCTTCTTTTTTATAGATTCATTTCTATATCTGCAGCTCTCAGTGCCTGGAATGCAAATCACAATGAAATAAAAATAGAACTCCTAAACCGAGGAGGTTTGATTTTGATCCTACAGCTCAGAGAACAGAGGTTTGTTGTGAAGAAGAACTCTAAGACTTTATTCAGGTGTTGCTTTGTCAAGTTTTTCTTCCCAAGAGACGAAGATGAAACTTCAAAAAGTCCCGTAACGACACACTGAGCCATCACCACAGAAACGCCAAGGATCAGATGACGGACGCTGTGTGTTTGATTTACAAAGAACACACACACGCACACACACACACACACACACACACACACACACACACACA